>MU251690.1:0-42123 GCA_019669835.1 Amylocarpus encephaloides
GGGCTCAAACCCCGTATTAAAGCAGCATTAGAGAATCACTATAAATGGCATAGTTTTATGGCAGAATCCCCCCTGTCATTGCATTAATTTTGAAAGCCCCCTTCCGTACCCAACCGCGAATCATTCCAGAAGCCTTCTATCACTTGCTAGGTCTAGATACAGTGGCTGTTGCTAGCCAACATCCCATATCATCAATTTGAAGACGAGTAGAGCCGATTGACTAGTTCGAAGAATGTGCAGTATTCAACGTCGATAGGAGCACCTATTTGTACAGAGAATGTCACTCTCAGAGGTAGCGGAAGTCTTCGGACGTTGGACACGGCTGCGGCGACATGATTACATGAGAGTGAGAGCTCACAACGAAAACAACCGCCATCCAGAGCCTCGAACTTCCTTTGCTGAGTGTCTTGAAGGTGATGATCCAGGTCGATTTGAATCCTGGCCTAACTTAACAATCGAGGATGATTATCGGAGTCAACATGATCAACCGTCTCTTGTGTCCTCCGCAGCAACATGGACAGTTAATGTACTGTTCCCTTCGCCTACTTCCACGCGCAACACGAGCTTCGCCCATCGCATCTATAAGATGAGTACCCGGTTTCCCATACGCGATATGAGCTGGGCTCGTTTTCACCATCGGATCAGTAGTCTTTGTCACAAACGGGTGCTTCTTGATCTTACCTATCATTGCACCAGACACAGTCTTTAGCCGTCGGGCTTCCCTTGTAGCACCGATATCGAGTTTTACCGGAGGCATCATCTTCGTGATTGGCGGATGGACCGGCTATCTCGAGGCTCTCAACTTGAATAGAGAAATTAAAATGACGGCGACTGAAGGAGTGAATGTCGATGGTATTCAAATCTCCAGCATAGACACGACAACCAAAGGCGACAACAACTCCAAAAGCAATACTCCCACGCGAAAAGTACGCCGGTCAAGCCCCTCTGCAACAAAATCTCATCCAAACGCGACGTCCTCATCATCATCCTCTCTCTATATCTCACAACCCCAAATACCAACACTCGCCCCGCCCTCATCGGATCCTCCTCATTCATCAGGATCACATCCCTCCACCAACTAAAATCCACCTACCGACACTCCCTCCCCTTCCTCAGCGCCCTCATCCTCTTCATCGGCACCCTTATCTTCCTCCTCACCATCACCACCGGCCTCCCCGGCGTCCTCGACCTTACCAACACAACAATCCTCTATCTCGGCAACCTATTCCCCGGCACCCTCGGCGGTGTTATCTTCACAGCCTCCTCCCTCATCACGACAATCAACTGCCAGGACTGTTGGTACATCGTGGGAGCATGGATTGTGATTGGGAGTATCAGATTTACGCTTGCTAGTGCGCTCTTTTTTATCGGGACGACGGAAGCGAGTTTTCAGGCGACTTTGGCGAGTTGGTGGGGGAGTTGTGCGTTTTTGATAGGCAGTTGGTTGCAGTGGTATGTGGCGATGGGGAGATACCCCTGAATTTGACACGGAGGGAGGTTGTTGTGTTTTCTGTATCCGTTTGGATAATTCGATCAATTTTGATGGATGCACTTTATACCCCTATTAGTACTATTGTCCAGGCACTTTTTATTCGACGTTGAATTTCATATCAGTTTTGAAAAATAATTTTAATTTACGTCCCGAAACCTTACACCACTCGAATTCCCAAGATAGAAATGCTAACTAGGCTTCCTCCCGCTAAACCTAGTGGGGGTCGATCGCAGATACAAGTACACTTCTACCCCTCTATCCTTTGTCAAAGCGCATATCTCCATACTAACACTATCACTACCCCTGCTAACTACTGCTCATATTTCATGAATAAGCTTTTACGGAGTACTAACTCTAATATTCCTAAATTCTCATTGACCAATTCCCCGGATTTTCCCCAGCAACAACTCCACACTAGCGCATGACATGCGGTAACACGTACATTAGCACCCCTTCGACCCATCCCACCTATTCCACTTCCAGCCTTTAACGTTCCTTCATTCCAAGCGCTCAAGCCTGAAAGAGAAGGAAGAGACTTGTTATAGGGATGAAATATGGGGTTGCAGGGCGTCCGAATTTGAGGCTTGGATAGTGTTGAAGTTTGATTCTTGGCCCCGGAGCTAAAGAAAGAACGAGGGAGATGGAATGGTTCAAGATGCATGAGATTTCGCGTTTGATGCTCTTTTCGGTGGCGTGAGCTTGTAGGGAAACTTCGAGTACTCATCAACGGCACAAAGTGCAAGATTTCAAGATAAAGACCCCCCTAGCTATATCCGCCATTCTATCCGCCATTCTAGCGACGGCTCCCGTAGCTCCCCTCAAAATCATCTCATCTCGTCCTCTCAGCTCACGCGAAGGATCCCAGCTCTCTCCCCGTGAAAATCCCAATCTCATGCCCCGCTCAAAATAATGCCCAATGACATCTGCTCCATCTTCAACTTCTTCATCCCCACCTCGGCCTTGGGAAAATCCAGCATACGCTCGAATTCCTCCTTCCCTTGTTCCCACCGCATAGATTACAGCCGGGGCAGCAGGGGATGACGGTTAGTGGGGATTTGTGTAGCCCTGAGACGACGTTTGTTTTTTCCTTAGGTAGTGGAGACATGTCAGATTGGATTTTTTGTTGATATCTTGAGGCTTGTGGGACGCTCGTGTTCTTGTGGATTGGTAGGATATTTTGTGTTCAGGAGGTTGAGGGTGTTTTGCAAAGACGAAAATATTTAAATTTTTCACTCCTGAAGGACAAGGCTCATCGGCTGAGTGTAAGATAAGTAAGAACGGAAGATAGAAAATCAATAGACAAGATGATATTCCAGGTTTGAGACACCTCTTTCATTTTGGAAAATGTAATAGATCTGAGTGCATCTAAGCCTCAACTATGACGACCTAGGATATGACAGGCAGTACTCCAAGTCTCCTCAGCTTGGGCACGGGTGATAAAGACTGGGGAGTGTCGATGCGAGCTGGCCGTCTCTCGCCCTTAATCATTGATTGAGATTCTGAGTCTAGATCATATAAATGACGCAACGGCGCCTTGTGTGATCAAAGGTTCGAAAGTACAGATCTTTCGACTCGCGATCCTGCACAGAATGTGCTCCCGGGCTAGAATCGTCTGGTGCAATCTAGAGGTGCCAAATGACTAGTTCTTTTGCTGCTCCGGCCGTTCACACTGGCTTCTCCCCTTCCTTTCGAAATCGTCCTTGTAGCCAACAACGGTACATCTTCAGCTGCTTAGCTCTATTGACCAGCAATCTCCTGTCAACACCAAGATCCACGACTTGGAAGCAAGGCACCGGTGATGCCTCACTCGGCGCATCATCAACAGTATTCTTTGTCCAAATATCAATGAGCTCATCTTTCTCGAAAAAGTAGACTCGGGTACCATCGCCTCTGATGTAGAAGTTTTCCTCTAGGTATCTGCCCTTCTTGAAACGCACTTGTGCTAGATCGCCACGACCATAATCTCGGAAGAGCACTTCGCCACCAGGCTTGAGCAGCTTGTAGATATTATCAACAGTTTGTTTCCATTGAGAGGGTGAAAGAGCAGAGAATATAAATATCATCAGGGCATAGTCGACACTTCCTTCGGCCAGCCCAGGTGGAAGCTCATCACCAGCAGCATCCCAAACATCAGCTTGCACGTTCTTCGTGTCATAGGCCTCGTTTGCTCGAATCACCTCGACGGCTTTCTTGGAGAAATCGCAAGCATGTATTTTGAGATTTGGATTGTGATTACGTGACAAGATAGGGAAGGCAGTGTTTCCAGCTCCAGCTCCGACCTCCAACAAGGTGACATGACCAGCATCGGGTTTTGTGATCTCAGTGAGAATCGGGAATTCCTGCTGCAGCCATTTACGATCCTTGAAGAAATTTGAAGTATTGTTCTTGTAAAAGTTGTTCCACCATTTTGCGGGGTCGGAATTGAATCTGCCTTGAGGAAAAGTTAGCACAACCCCGAGAAATATTTTGGTATTGGCAAAATAGGTAAACAAGAGTGCGTATCAGATAGGAGCGAAAGACATTTGCGAATTTGTTTCGTTCATGGGCTAGTAACCTCAGATGAACTATGCATTGTATTCTAATCATCATAAAAGCGACGGGGGGCGGTGGGCCAAAAAGATGTCAAACAGAATGGAAGGGTAGAACATACTCTTGTCAAAATCGGATACTGGCGCCTCGCGCTGCTTTGCGTATTGTTCTTCTGCGTACTCCTTGTAAGTATCATCAGTCTCTACATGGTCCCATGCATTAAACTCGTAAACATTGTCAGTCTCGCTTAACAGACGAGATCCGAATTGAAATGGATCACTTCGTTTCGAGTTATTCTCAGGGTCGTGAGACAAGTGTGGTGGAAGTGAGGAGATAGTAGCCTCTGCAAGTTCTGGCGCAACAAATAAATCCGCGGCGGGTGCCAAAGTCAAGGTTGAAAGATCCGGCGCGGCGCCTTTATCCTCAGACCCTTGATCGGATACCATGTCAATGGCCACAATCAATACGTGGGAACGTCCAAGGTCTTGGAGCGTCGGAGTAACCTAAATGTGCGGAGTGTTGGTGTGCTTGAAGATGGAAGAGGAACAGAAAGTGAAAGCAGAAAAAATGATTTGAGGTGGTCGGTGGGTTAAAGGCGGTCAGTCATAAACAGCTACAAGCGTGTTAGCTTCCCTCTTTCTGCCGATCTCGCTAGCTTGCCGATAAATTTACTCCGGTCAAGCCTTCGACATCATGACCTCACCAGTTCGAGCTTTTTTTTGTCTGTCTTTTCCACTTTGTCCTGACCAATTGTCCTTTCTTTCCTCCTTTCTGTCTTTACAACGGGAACTACGAAGTAATCATTCCTTCAACCCTGCTTATTGAGCTGCATCTGATTTCTCAGCATACCACCACCATGTTTCGAACGATTGAATGCAGAGGCGCATTTCGCTCGATACAACCTCTATGGAAACCGAGCCCTCAAGCTACACGCCAGTTTATCAACATACCTGGAACCGAAGCGCAAAGCATAACAGAAACACGAATTCTACCATACAAATCCAGCAGCCTCTACAAGCTTGTCGCCGACATTGATAGCTATTCGACGTTCCTCCCTTACTGTAAAGAATCCAAAATCACGGGATGGTCGGAGCCGGACAAGAATGGCAAACGTTGGCCGTCACAGGCAGATTTGAAAGTTGGCTGGGGCAATATGGAGGAAACCTTCACATCGAGGTTATACTGTGTACCGGGCTCGATTGTTGAAGCTCTTGGTGGCGAAGCTGTGACGAGTCTGCCCAAGGCGGACCTGACGCACCATGCTGCAACACTTGATAGCCCAGCACAAGCAACATCAATATTTAAATCGATTAGTACACAATGGACGTTGAAGCCTTTCCACTACAAGCCACCGACTGGTCGACCGCAAACAGATAAGACGGAACACGATGCCCGGGATCAGACAGAGGTACATCTCTCGATCGATTTTCAATTCTCGAATCCTATTCTGGGAGCGCTCAGTAGCGCTGTGGCACCAAAGGTCGCAGGAATCATGATTGAGGCCTTTGAAGTTCGGGCCAGGAAACTATTAGATGGTCCTGGGGCCGCAATAGAGGGGAAGCAGACCGTGCCAAAGGATTTTGTATAACACCTTTCGCCTGACGTTCAAAGAGGTACTTCAGCGACTAGATTCCACCACTTTGAGCTTGTATAAAATATAATTGTACGAACAACGATCCAACTCTACATCACTCACGAAACTGTATTCAACATGTAATTGACATCTTAGAGCTGATATCTTCAAGACGGTTTGCGTCAACATTTCCTTCTAGAGCCTTGCTCTTTAGTCTACTCAAATACTGTTTGAAAGCTAGGAAGTACGAGTACTGAGATTGTATCTCTTCATGTGATGCTTGAATCTCAATATTGTGTCATCGATGGACGCATATCGTTTGTCTAGCTTCCTGAAGACACTCCAGTGATAGCCGACCTAGTTGCATCAGTAATAACAACCACCGATACCCCATCTCCAACATCTCTCCCTCTCATAATTTTACTAGATCGTCAACGCCGTTTCTGAGAATTTCCCGCGTATCAGTCACTCAAAATTATTATCGGAAACGAGCGCATGAAGTCGTTGATATCCGCTGGTAGATATAAGCCATCCACCCCGACCAAAAACCTCTAGTTCTATTAATGGTCAATCCACAGTACTGGGCTGTTTTGCCTCATACTGATGAAGACAAGTCGCGAAGTTATTCAACGTCAACTCGGTCGGCTGCGGGGAATGATGAGTAAGAATCATGAAGTAATCCTCAGGGGTCTTACGCAGTTGCTGTCATGATAAATCCATTTTAACATCTTATAGTTGTATCACCCCGTTTGGCTTGTAACAGTTCCTCTGGTTTTCGTTGTTATGCAAGAGTTTTTTTTACCTTCTTGGTAATTGAGCCTGGCAGCGCCCCTGCGTTGAAATCGATATTTCTTCAGATCTTGACCGAAAAGTGTATTCTCGATCACTTGTCATACACCAGTCTTATGGTTTATCCTGTTGTTGAGCTTGTGATGATGGTCCAATAGACGGAGCATTCCTACCGAGAAATCTTGCCTCTTCTAAAAGCTTTTCCTTACTTGCCCCTCATCGGTCAAACTGTTGCTTCAAGATGCCAATTCAATTTATTCTGATTTTATTTCGTTGGTTTTGAGCCTGTGTCGAGAATGGATTTTAAGCTTCACAGAGATGGGCATTGCAATTTTTTTGAGTAAACCTTTTCTACTGTCTCACTGCATAGAAACATATATACCTGTCAGATTCGCTAGCCAACCCCTTGTTGTTTGGGAAATTATTGTTGGTGTTCGACTTGGGTTTCCGCGATTAAAAAAGGGACAAAAATGAGACCACGTCAGGATGATATATCTCTATACGAGGATAGACATGTTGACATCTGTAGATTTTCAAGACACGTTTCCGTGTATGCAAATGATTAGCAGGAAATGGGACCTATATTGTTTATCGGCAGGACAATCGCTTAAATATAGATAGGGGAAGATGTTCAATTTTGCGATATATAGGCATTCGAAAAAAACAATCATTTAGAGACCCGATACATCCTTCTGTGATCGAGACGCAGTTTAAGTACGATCTATTCGATAGACTTAAGTTTCTTTTTCAGATTGGCCAATAAATTCTTAGTAAAATCAATTGTATTGCGATTGATCAGATCAAGCAACCCACACTAAAAATCATCTATCGTGGTTCTATATTTTTAAATATAAAAGCGTGTGTCAAAACTCTAGCTACATCCAGTCACTTCAGACAGAGACCTTAATTGTCCTATTTAGGAGGAAAGAGTATAAATCGTTCCCTTATCCTACTACTATAAAACCTTAAGGGTACTCTAATAGGTCGTTATTATATACTAGAAGATTAATAATACTGTAGCTATAACTATAGAAAGGGTAGCTTTTAAAGCTTTAGCACTAGCATATAGGTCTCTAGTAGACCTCTACGCTTAGCTTGATGCCACGCTTAGTGGAGCACGTGACCTTACATATCCCACATGACTTCCCCAACCTGAGGCTAGTACTTCTCAGGATCCTACCCTACGGCAGCACGCCCTGCTACCCTGCCCCTAGGGTACCCTTGGGTACCGGGGTAATCGGGTAGCTTGTGAACACACTGATTCATGATCAATCGCCAAGTGGCAGCTTTTACTTATAACCATATTGCACAACAGCCTCGTTTTGGTCGGCGTACTCCGAGCTCGTGAGAAATTCATCCGCTGGTGATTGTTTATTAGTTGACACATCATGCCTGTGTAGCAGTGGTTAGGTCAACCATACGGAGTATTCTCTCTGCCCAAACCATAATGTTAACCTTGGTGAAGTCGATCTGGATTGCGAAGACCGAAAATGTATCCACCAATATACCCCATTTCGATTGCTGCTTGACTTGAGGCGTTGATTATCCCTGGACCTTGATAAATGTAATTTGGTAGCTGAAGCAATGTCCCCATCTGTGCTAGAATGTCGAGCTTTTATAAACGAGGTGTTGGCGGATTATGTTGATATATAGTGCTTAGTCATTCAGGGGTTTAGCGAACCTCGGTTGACGCACGACGTCACCTTGCGAACTCATCGTTTCCCCACAAGCCTATATGTCTATCGATTAAACTAGAACTTTGTCGTTTGCCTATATCATTCCCCCATGTATTCTTGCTCATTCCTCCATCATCTACTCCCCGGCTTCACTCCCCTCATTCGATCACAACCTCCTCCTTTCGTCAACCCGTCTCTCCATCTCACGCTCAACCGCCCCCGGTACTACAAAACCCGATTATTCGGGTCCTAGCAGAGCCTCCTATGTCTTGCTCTCTACTAGCCCTTTCCAACCTAAGAACTCAGCTCGAACTGCGGTAGAACTAACGAATTCGTTCACGATATCCGGTTTCAGCGTCCTAGAGTAGCCAAGTGCCAGTAGTTTGGGCCCTGATAACGGAGGAGCTGAAGACCTAGTGGTACCTGTTAGTTGTATTAGTGTAGGGTACTGTTGACATAGGGGCTTTCATTAGCCTGATCACAGCCGAGGGAGGAAGTCGACGGAAGCTGTCTCCACGTGTTATAACGGGTGTGTACCATAGATCCCGAGTCAGATCCCAGAAAGTGCTTTTTTTCACAAGGATTCGTCACCAAGGCTTCTCCTCTTACGAGTTCTTTCCCTTTCAAGCTCGGTCCCATGAATTTGAGAGTGGCTTTGACATCTGTAGTAGAGGTTCCAGAATCTTGTACTAGCCAAAGTTGGCAGTGTACCAAACGTCAGATGTGTAAATCTTGAACTGGGTCCCATAGAATGCGATTCCCGTTTGTCTTTTGCGCTTTAGCTAAGTGGTAGAAGCGCCCGACAGGTGAAGAGATATATCTCTCTTTGACCTGCTCGTCACAATGAAACTATCTATTTCCCTTGAATCTCAACACCACTCCAATCATCTTCTATATATATATACAATCACAGCTCAAGGCCCAAACCTCAAAACCCAACCATGAAATCCCCCGCCCTCCTCTTGGCCGCAACCCTCATATCCACTACACCAATCCCCCCCTCTAATGAGCTACCGTACCAAGCCACCTCCTACGCCCTTACCTGCACTTACGCACACTCAACCTCTCCTACGCACCCCTCTCCCCACCCCAACCACCAATATAACTCGAACCACGGAAATGCTAAATCTAAAGGTATATATGATCATTAACATGAATCGTGGTTTCCATACCCCAAACACAACTATCATTCTGCAACAGAAAAGGGAAATCATTACAGCTTCCCTCTCAATACCAACTTCCATACTAGATCATTCTATTCCCTACCTACCTACTTTCCTTCGCCTCTCCTTGTCTCCCCCACCTAGCATTGTCTTTGACCCAAAATAATAAAACTACGATCCTTGGACCGTCAACATCTCCATTGGCAGAATTAACTTTAAGCTAATAAGTACATAAAAATATATTCTTCGCCGAGGGATAGGGAAGAACAGCAGTGCATGAAAAGTACCACCTAAAGGCTAATGCTGATGGGAACCGGGGAGGGGGGTGCGACGCTGAACTGATATTACCATCGCACTTGGTATCAACGAAATTGAAGTCACGTACACAATCATGAAGAAAAATCGAAGAAGTACCCATCCGCGCGATAAAAAGCGTAGTGTATGCCACCAAACCCGGTCTATGAGGTATACTAGCTAAAAGATTCAAAACAGAATATCAAATGTATCTTTTCCCCCATTGATCAAAGATCCAACCGCCTCCAGACCGACTTAAGATATGAACAAGAAAGAGACCCCCCCTAAATAAACAACAGACCTGCGCCATCATAGCGCTCTCGCCTGCCCACCACCGCCAGCCAACCAATTTCATCCCAATCATCAACCGTCTCCCAAATCTAACCTTGCTTCATGTACTAAGCCAAATTAGAGTTGACGTGCAACAAAATCTCAATCAAACTCGCAAGAGGTACCCCAAAACGCTAAATATCACACAAAGACAAAAAGGAAATCGCGATCAACATATTCAACATCTTAGACCCAGCCAAACAAATGAAAGCAACCACATCTACGATCATCCCCTTTTGAGGACAGACAAAACCCGGCCTTGCAAGCTGGGAAAAAGACTACCTCCCTGAACAAGGTCATGCTTGTGACTAATCAATCGTTCCAACCTCCCACTCCGAGAACGTGCAGACCTCCCTCCCAGTACAAAGCTCCTATGCCGTAAAATTTTGAAGAAATAAAATCAAGTCAGACCATTTCCGCCCATTTGTTGACATCCCTATCTATGCGCCAAAGATAAGGGGTAGGTGTGGCGATTCAAGATCAAGGTATCTCGTGGATCTATTCCTCGTGATGGTGATCAGGAAAATGCCGAGCTAATTTATTTGCGCTTCTTCTCTACTCCGTTTCGAGAGTACTTTATTCTGCGAGGTCAGAATGTAGGTTTCGGTGTGTTTCGGTTAGTTCTCTCAATAAGTCATTTACATGACACGACATGGGTCGACTTGTTCAGCTTTTTTTGGACCTGAGCTCGTTAGCTGTTGTAGAAGAACCGGGCACACAAGCTTTACCTTTTCCCGCCGGTTTGGAGGGCTTTCCTGCCATCCACCCTAACATTGTTTTAGAAGGTTTGCTTTTACTCTTATTTCCACCACTACCGCCATCTCTGTGTGGAACCACAATGACGGGTGGTCCACCAGGGCCATAACCTCCGCCATTGCCATAACTTCCGCGAGGGCCAGCGCCTCCGCCACCCGGCCGGTGGTGTCCTGGTGGCGGCGGAGGGGGGGGCCAACCTCCGGGTGGAGGTTGAGGAGGAGCGCGTCCTCCTTGCGGTCCGCTGGGGCCACCAGTTCCTGGAGGAGGAGCTCGATTTCTAGGGTCGCGTGGATCATGGGGAGGACCGCCAGCATGCCGGCTTCGAGGACGTTCTGGTCCGTGTCCGAAGGGGCCGCCATGATGCGGGCCCGGCCCGGGCCCGGGGCCTGGTCCTGGTCTTGGTTCTGGCATAGGCCACATATGCATGGTAATTGACCAGTCTGGCTCGATCATAGTCTCCCATACTTGTGGTAGAATGATCTCTCCGTTCGGACCAATTAGATCATAATGTCCCTCTGCTACGTGCGGTCCGATCACCTCAACGTGCATGAATGCTTGTTTGATCAACTCTTCCATACCCTGTGACGATTAGCGAGGTTAAATAGGCGAAGAGACGAGCTACTTACAGCCCATGTTGCACACAAGTGAAATGGGAAGCTGAATTTCCTTCCAACGGCGTCTTTGAACCGCAGAGGCTTTTTCTTCTCTGGTTCTGGTGGTTTCCCTGCAGCAATGGCGCTCGCTAACTCGGCTGCTGCCTTCTTTCTCGCCTCCTCGGCCTCTTCTGCTGCAGCCTTCTTAAGCTTCTCGCTCTCTGCGGCCGCCTCTTCCTTCAATTTCTTCGACTCGGCAGCAGCTTCATCTTTCAACCTCTTCTGCTCTGCGGCAGCATCATTCTTGATCTTTTGTAACTCCGCCGCAGCCGCCGCCCTTGCCGCAGCCTCTGCAGCTTCCGCCTCTTTCTTCTTATTTTCGGCTTCAACCTGCTTTCTAACATTCTCCGCACCTTGAGCACGTGCGGCTTTCTTCTCCTCCTCCACCTTCTTCTCCCATGCAGCCTTCTCATCAGCCAGTTGCTTTTCCAATGCTGCTTTGTCCGCCGCATTCTTCTTCTCCAGAGCATCCCTTTCTTCCTTGTTTCTCCTCTCCAAAGATGCTTTCTCCTCGGCAATCATCCTTTCCCAAGCGGCTTTTTCCTCTGCAGACTTCTTGGCTTGCTCAGCGGCTGCGATTGCCGCAGCTTCTTTTGCATCTCTATCAGCAATTTCCTTTTGGGCCTTTTCGTAGTTGATCTTTTGAGCTTCCATGGCCTGCTGAATCGTAACCAGCTTCTTCTCGGTCTCTGGATCGGGAACTACAGATGGTTCGCTTTGTGGCCATTGAGGCGGTTGGGCGTATTGATACATGTGCTGAGGAGACATTCCTGGAGGACCTATGTTGTGACCATATCCCCCATAACCAGGCTGGGCTGCATGACCCTGGAAACCACCTGGAGGCCCATATGGCAACATATCATGCGCAGGATATCCTGCAGGACCTCCTACTGTGCTGTGAGGAGGATGATGTCCACCAGGTGGTCCAAAAAAACCCGCTCCCTGAGGAGGCGGGTTTGGAGATGTTTGAGGAGTGAATGGATTGTTTTGAGGAAATTGTTGATATGGTGATCCTTGGCCATAGGGAGTTAGAGCACCACCAGGCCCTCCACCCACAAACGGAGGGGGTGCATATCCACTAGGTCCCGAGAATACACTGGGAGAATAACCTGGTCCAGGTGCCCTGCCGCCAAATTGTTGTTGGGTTGGTGCGACGGCAGGGTAACCTCGACCATAGGCCGGGTAGTCCTCCGAGGGGTCCACGCTGGATGGTGGCGCCGGCGCGTGCCGGTGAATGCGAGAGACTGCTGGAGCTCTATGTGATGTCGATTTTTCTGCAGTTGTGTGCCGGCGAGTCGGTCGAGAAACTGGCGGGGGACGGCTTTCGCTTTGGCGGTATCGAGGACCGTTCCGAGGACGGGATGTGGGCCGTGAAGCAGACTCTGATGGCGAGATGAGCTCGTCAGTATCGTAAAGTTGTTCCCAACTTTCGTCTTCGTCGGAATATTGATGTGATGGTACTATATCAGGCGTGATATTAGCATTCGTTCAGCTGAAAATCCTCGGTGAATCACTTACCACGAACCCCGGATCCTTCTTCGTCGGTATACGAATCTGCTGAACGCGAAGTAGAGCGGGAGGAGCTGTTGGAATGCGATTGTTGAGAATTGGACTGGATTTTGAATTAGAATGTAATTTTGTAAAGTTGAGGTTCACTAAGGGTCGTAATAATCAACCATATAAGGGGGTCGAGAATGTGGTGTTCCAGAGTCGGGACCCCATGGGTAGTCCCCAATTGTGTGCAGACATCACAAAGCACCCACTTCGGTCGAAGTTGTCATGATAACCTAACTTGCTGAATTACAAGAAACAGAAAAACCTTCGACGGTCTCATTGCTTCTCAGTTGACAAGTCAGATTTTGTGCCGAGAATAGCACTTGCTGGTACTCAGCGAGCATACTGACGGACAATCATCTCATTGAATCTTCCCATGTCCCACAGAGTCCCTCGAGAGATCTGTCTCTCATAGTAGAATTGGATTGTGCGAGTGGAAATCGCTCTCGACAACTTTTGTTCCCCGCTCAAATCGACTCGGTGCGATGATTGTGACAATGGAGATATAGTAGGTTTACTTCGAGAGTAATCGCGTGCGACCAAAGGGGGACATGAAGGAAGAAATATTTGAATTGGGCATACCTCGATCGTGATAGTTGTGCTAAGAATGAGTGTTAGCAACTTTTCTGGTTCATTTTTAGTATGCGACGAGGGAAATTTACGGCATTGGACCTGCTCCTGCTCCTGGATATTATCGCTCAATCACGACTTTCTACCAGAGAAGAGTCGTGAGAGGATAATCCAAGATGATAGACGGAAAAGGTGGGATGTAAGGGCGATGCGCCCTGTGGACGAATAGTTCTCCAGTCCCTTGGGCGTCGCCGGTTTGCGACGCTTCTAGAATTTTAAGGTACGGTGGATCGTGAAGGGAGGGAAGGAGTTGTCTTCGGCACTCGAATAAGAGCTTCGTGAGTCGCGCGGGAGCTGATCCTTTTCGAGGCGGAATGCAGGCGGCTTGGGAGTGTAGGAGTCGACGCTTGTGCTTGTGTTGACAAGGACAATGTTATTGGTGACTGGATAGGGCGGAGGACGGTGGTAGTGAGGCTGTCGAAGTGGCGATGATGATGTGATGGCGCACAGAAGCCTGTTGCCAGATACCAGGCCGCTACGCGACGAGATATTGACGGCCTCGTGGAGCTCGAATACGCTTTTATCTGGACGTCGTCAACAATGTGGTGAGAAAGTGTCGAAGTGCGAGTCTCGATTTCGATCGAAAAGAGGGGATTGAACCTCAGGCACCAGCGGCAGAACCACGAAACAAGAGTGGATTGAACCTCAGGCACCAGCGGCCGAACCACGAAACAAGAGTGGATGGACTCCAAGAGTTGTTCGACAAAACAAGCGAGAGGGGTGTCAATTCGTTCTTTGAGGTGTAAAGGAGACAAGCAATCTAACTTTGTCAAGTCTCATCGACGAATATGCTCGATTCTTCTTTTCCAAGAAAAGATTGAGGTGAATAATTCAGGCTTTCGGAGGACTGACTGACTTCTTGCTTAGGGGCAAGTGCAGAAAGTGATTGTTGAAACAATAAAACAACCCCTGGAAGGTATCTGATCGCCTTCACATTCAGAATCCCATCACGCACTTCTCTCCGCAATCTGCACCCGCGGATGGCCCCAGAGGACGCATGCAGAGAGCGATCAAGGCCGGTTGCACGGTGATCAAACAAGTTCGTCGGCCCTCCATGGATTAAGGAAATATATATGAGGAAGGGGGTTGAATTTCCACATACCTTGTACCCCCCTTGCGAATCGAGGCTGTCTCGACTGTCTAGAATCGGCCTGCGACGAGGCTCTGAAACGTCCTTGCTACGCGTAAAAGTCTAGTGAGGCAAGAAGAAAAGGAGTTCTATGTTGCTGTGTTCTTGTAGTGCCTGTAAAAGAAGTGTTAGAAGGCTATTTGAACTGTGAGGTCGTTTTGTATGGCATGTAACGACTAACCAGCAGAGGTTCGGTGGTCGCTGGAGGCGAGAAGGACGATGAGGGTATTTGTTCTGTCCGTTTCCGGATCCTGCTTGGCCGCGAGGTATAATTTCTGTTGAGACGGCGACTGCGGTGCATGTTCGATTGGATTGCACACGTATCACAGAAGAGTTACTGCACGACGACCTCGTTGGCAGGCTGGCTACGGAGCGAGGCGAAGCGAGCGGGGAAAGGAGTAAGGGAGAAGAAGAACGGAGGGACTGAACGAGAAGGAGAGACGAAGCCGAAGCCGAAGCTGGCAAACGACGGCTGATGCAGATCGAGTACTGACCAATTGTCAGAGACTTGTTCTATTGGTACCGATGGAGAAACAATATGCCATTGCCTTGAATATGCGTTGGTATCACGACAGCAAGAGTTTCGGTTGACAGCCTAATTGCTGGCCAGAGACCAATCTCTTTATACTAGCCTCACGTACGACATACACCGAGTTCGAGACAGAATCCCATGGGGTCCTGAGACCATTGTTGGTGCAAGAGGTAGTGTACAACACGTACTTCGTCTTCTGGTGCTGGCCACCCCTACTAGGGAAGAGTCATTCCAGGTCAGACCAGGTCATACATACTCTACCCAGCGCCCGGTTTCCAGCCGCGGAAAATATCAACAATCGTTGTCGAGCCCCATCATGATTATCGTAGACCGGACTAGACAGCGTGGTATTGCATTCGTGTGCCGACCTGAGCCAACCCAAGTCACTTGCTGCCCAAGCTCCTTGCCTAAGCAACCCGACCTTGCTAAAAATTGCTCCAGAAACCCCGTGATTGGCGCCAGTTCATCCACAACCCCAAAGCTGCCTGTTATGAACGGCCACGACCACCAGCAGCCCGCACCGCCACAAGGAAGAAAGAGGATCGATGTCGATGTGCGTGGAAGGCGTTCGCTAAGAAATGTGAAATCTGAGAAAAGTGTGCTTTTTATCCGGGACTCGCCTCTCAAGAGGTTCTAATACCCTCCCCCGAGAATTAGATATCAAAATCTGGTAGTCCAGCAGATGCATTGCCTTGAACCAGATATATGGTTCCTTGCATACTTTGCACCAAGAGTCTACTCGGATGGCAGCTATTTTTTTATCTTGTGATTGAAGCTGTGTCGCGATTGAGCAATTCCTGGGCGGCTATAATATCAGGTTGCTCGTATCCCTCCCAGCCTGGCTCTTGATTAGCACTTCGACGGACGATCTCAGTCAGTTTGGCTGTGGCCAATTCATTCAGCTTCTCAACTGTCTTGACGTCCGGCTGAGGGAGGCCGCTTTCCGACTTCGATATCTTGGAGTTTTGGGTAAGGGCACTCAAGAGGCGATCAGTGGTCTGTGATTCATTAGCACACGGGAAAGACTGAAGTCTAATGGCACTACACACCAGTTTCAGTCCATAAAATCCACGTAAGTAATCGTCACACAACTCGATACTTCTGCAGAACCTGCGCATAGATTCTGATAAATGCTTCTCGGAACTGCCATCGTTACTTGAAGCAGCCACGTACAGGACTTCGCCGAGACGAGCATGCATCTACAATCCGTCAGACTACAACAACGGGTGGTATATCGATTGGGTCACGGCTTACATTCCAGGCATTAGGGGTGATCAATAGAACTTCTTCTAATGCGAAGATTGCCTGCGGGTACAGGCCCTGCGACAAATATAGGTCTGACATTTCCGACCAAGATTCGGCATCCGTGGGGGAGGCATCCAGAAGTTGATTGAGAGCTGCGATAGCTTCTGGGATCTTCTTGAGAGTCTGCAAGAGTACGATTCGACGTTTGCTCACGGGCTGACGGTGTTAGCTAGCTGTCCGGAAGTCACAACAGACTGTGTGGGGACATACCATATTGCTCGAATCCGCAGCCAGTATCTTTTTGTATTCCCCTAGCACCCTTTCGAGAGCTGCGTCATCTTCCGCTGTTGCTTCTTGAAATAACCCCCTCAATGCCATCAGCCGTTCGTTTCCAGCACCGAATCGCTCCGTCAACCTTTCTAGGCATAAATGGGCCGATTGTTCGTCGCCAGTTCGTAAACACGACTGCATAAGATTCTCGTAGGTTGCCCATAGCTCTGGGGTCTCGGCTGCAGACCATAGAGATCTGATGGAGTAAGGTGAGATGGCTGATGGAGGATAGCGAAGCAGTAATGGTGCCTGTTGTGATAATCGCAAGGCTACCTGCGGCGAAAGATTCGCCGGGGAGTGTAATAATGATGAAGCCATCGTGACTGTTTCGCGCGAGTGCTGTATGGGTAGATTGCGTGGGGGTGGTCGGTATCTATTCTTCTTGCAAAGACAGCGAGGATCGCGAGAGGATGTTGACGTTGGACAAGTTACGGAAGAAGTTGAAGCAATAGGACGACAGGAAGACGAAGCTTGAATGAAGCGAATGAAGCTCGGCTGCCAAGACCGGCGGTCGGGAAGTCCCAAAAGCGCATTTATGAACTTTGTACTCTGGATGGTGGGGGACTTTGAGATCAGAAGCATCTCATCTGCGACAATACACACACATCCCACCAAAGCTACCTCGTCACGATGAGTTCTCGAATCTTGCGTGCAATGCGGTAACGACTCTGCGCAACAACCTGCGCCATGTTGTTGGACTTTTCGTAACCGGTTAACACCAGCCTCGCCCCAAACCATTGCAATACTACTGGTCAAGCCCAACCGCCACCACCATGTAGGCCTACCCAGAGCACCCTCTACTCTGTCTGGAAAAGCTGTCTGATAATCGTCTCTCAGGTTTGAAAAGTCTCTATACGACCTCATCCGAGGCCTGCGGAACCACAAGGGAAACGAGAAAGAGTACATACAAAACAGTCTGAAAGAATGTCGGGCAGAAATCAGAGGACAGGATATGGGTTAGTCGCGAAGCTCCTACGGTGTGGAATAATGGCTGATGGAGATGGGTAGACCTCAAGGCCACCGCCTTGCTCAAGCTGGTGTATCTCGAGATGTTCGGACACGATATGTCATGGGCGTCCTTCCATGTTCTCGAGGTCATGTCTTCGCCCAAATATCTACAAAAGCGAGTGGGATATCTCGGCGCAGTTCAGAGTTTCCGCCCTGATACTGAAGTTTTGATGTTGGCAACGAATCTTCTGAAGAAAGTAAGGCATAGGATTTGATAGCAAGAGGAAGATGCTAAGGAAAGCAGGATATAACTTCTACCTCCCCGATTGTCATGTCTCTTCCCATCATCACGCTGCCCCATATAATAACGCCATCTCTCGCTCTCTCGGTACTTGCAGATCTTCTCCCTCGATTAACACATTCGCACCCAACGATACGGAAGAAGACAATTGTGACTCTGTATAGATTGGCTCTTGTGTATCCCGAAACATTACGTCCCGCATGGCCCAAAATAAAAGAACGGTTGATGGACGAGAATGAGGCCCCAAGCGTGACAGCTGCCATAGTGAATGTGGTTTGCGAGTTGGGATGGCGAAGACCGAATGATTTCCTTCCTCTTGCCCCAAGACTCTTCGAACTCTTAGTGGATAGTGGAAACAATTGGATGGCTATAAAATTGATCAAGCTGGTTTGTGGAACCCTCCTAATACATACAAGAGGCTCGCTAATCTATGTAGTTTGCGACACTTACTCCCTTGGAGCCTAGACTGGCTAAGAAATTGTTGCCACCCTTGACAAGCATTATCCGTACAACTCCAGCCATGTCATTGTTGTACGAATGCATTAATGGGATAATCCTTGGTGGTATTCTCGGAAGCAGCGATGATACTACAGATGGGGAGGAGATCGCTACGCTCTGTGTGAGCAAACTTCGTGGAATGATCATGGTGGAGGGAGATCCTAATTGTAGGTTCCATGTCTGGTGAATATACGTTTAGAGGCTAACTCGTCTAAGTAAAATATGTTGCTTTGCTCGCTTTCAACAAAATCGTTCTCACCCACCCTTACCTTGTCGCTCAACAAGAGGATGTGATCATGGAGTGTATTGACAGTCCAGACATCTCCATCCGTTTACGCGCCTTGGATCTGGTGGTAGGCATGGTCAGCAGTGAAAACCTCATGTCAATCGTTGGCCGGCTCATGCGGCAGCTACGCAATTCTCGCTCTCTGACTACTGAGGAAGCCAATCAACGACCGGTAGCTGGGATGATAGTACCCTCAGCAGATTCAGATGACGAAGCCCCCGAAGCCGCTATCAAGCCTGACAGAGGTGCTTCCCAAGAACCACTGCTTCCCGATGATTACAAAATTGATGTAATCAGTCGGATATTGGAAATGTGCTCAAGCAACAACTATGGCTATCTTGTAGATTTTGATTGGTACATTGATGTTCTGATACAATTGGTTAGAAATGCCCCTTTGTCAAGAGGTACCTCAGCTCTGGATGACCCGGATACAAATACCAAGAGTGTGTCTAGCTTGGATGTCTCCGAGAATATTGGCAATGAGCTACGGAATGTTGCTGTCAAAGTAAAGGCCATCCGAGTTGTAGCTACAAGGGCTGCTGAGTCGATCTTGATATCAATGCAAATTGATAATTCGTCGTCACTCACCTCGACAAGTGGCGCCTTGCGTCCGTTGGCATGGATTGTGGGAGAGTACCCAACATCGTTAGAATCATCCGAGAGCACTCTGACAGCGCTACTAAACATCGCAAAGAGCCCCGCCCCTTCGGAAGGTCTCATTATATATCTTCAGGCAATACCGAAGATATTTGCACAAATTTCCAGCGACGACAGAAGGCCTTGGACACCTGAACGCAAGATCATGACTTCGTTGCTTATGGCGCGTATAATCCACACATTAGAACCATTAGCCATGCATCCTGACTTGGAGGTTCAAGAACGAGCAGTTGAATTTGCTGAGCTACTCAAGTTGGCCGCCGAAGCATCGGCTGGCCAGGAGGCGTCTTCCGATGATATTGAACAGGACACGCCATTACTACTTACACAAGCTATCCCGTCCTTATTCTCGGGCCAAGAATTGAACTCGGTCGCTGCAGGCGCACAGAGAAATGTCCCTATGCCCAAAGGTCTAGATTTGGATGAACCTATTAATGCGAACCTGACCAACCTCTTGCGAGCTGTTGAGAAAGCCATCTTAACCGAACCTGACCAAGACGACTTCGAAAATTTCTACCACAAACTCCCGCCTACGGTTCCTAGCGTAAATGAGCCTACTGTCAATAGACTTGAAGGCCAAAGGCTTGGTGGGCCCGAGGAGGCCGTTCATTCATACCAGCAAGGCAGCGAGGAGAGCTATCTTGATCCTGATATCGTAGCTCGACGGCGAGCGGAACGATTAGAGAGAAACAAGGACGATCCTTTCTACATTGCTCCAGCTGGATCATCTGACACTTCCACACCGCTACATAGTATACTTCAAGGTAATAATGGTCCTGATCTGGACTTGGATGCAATACCTATCATGCAACTAAACCTCGGTGGCGGCGATGCAAATGTTGGTGGTCACTCGCCACCGAAAAAGACGAAAGTCTCAAAAGCTCGGCAACGTATTCAGATTGCCGCAGACGAAACTCTGGGGAGCGGAATGTCTACGCCACGGAATGATGACTCAGAGACCAGCCTTGAAGGCTTACAAAGAATGAAATCGAAAGGAAAACAATCTGTACTTCAAGTAGACTCGAGTTATGTCGGCGCGTTCTCACTAGAAGATGATGGAAAAGAAGGCCAGATCGACTTCGAGCAACAACAACGAGAAGAAGCCGAAATGGCCAAAGCCATGAAAGAGGTGGAGCGCCTGCGGCTTGAAATGCAAAGGGCCAATGAGCGGATACAGGCCGCCCAGGGAGTTCCACCGGAAGGAACGATCGTGAAAAAGAAGAAGAAATCTAAGCCTCCTACTAATAATGGCGAAGGTGAAGTGGTTGCTGTGAAGAAAAAGAAGACGAAGAAGGCAGCGGTTATTGACGAGGGTTGTGGGGAGGCTTCTGCTACGGCAGGTGTGGTGAAGGCAAAGAAGAAGAAGAAGGCTAAGGCGGTTGGGATGGATGAACCGCAACAGAGCTGATTTGGGGGCTAGGTGTAGAGGGATGGCTTGGATCCCCTGGCGCTATGGAACATAGTGGGCAGCCGGCATGAAATCGAACTTCTTATGTGATCTGATCCTCGCGTAAATCGAAATTCATCAGTTAAGGCCCTATGTTTGCAGAGGGTGATCCTAATGAGGATGGGGCGATTGTGCTCTCCGTGCATCTATCCATTTCTGTAATAAACCTCGCAAGCTCTTAGAAATCTTTGGATCTCAGCACTATACAGATAGTCTGACCCTATATGCAACGTAGACAAAAAGCTGAGTCAGGTGCTTGTCTTCCTCCTTGAACTATCACACATCTCACTCATCATTTTCCGAAAAAAAGTACTGTACGTGTAATTTTGAAGTCCCCCTAACGTTAATGAGGTAACTACAGGCAATGAGTTGATTCGAGCTATTCCATCGTCGTAGATGAGCATACTGTTGATCAGGAGACTTCTTTCGGGTGACAAGGTCGCTTAAAACTCGCTTGTTATTGGCCGTGAAATAAGGGGGCAAGTATCAATTCCAACAATTCCAACAGCATCCCCTTCTTTCCAACTATCCACCACAAACAAATAACCAAAGAAACTACAACCTCAACCCATCATCCCTCGCAATCTGGTTATCATCCACCTCCTCATGCAACTCGAAAAGATACCGATCAAACTTCCCCGCAACCTCAATAACATGCTTCAAGTGCTCATAATCCATCCGCGCCTTCTTGTACATCGCCAGCTGCCTCGCCGTCGTAATCGCATTTCTAATCTGCCTACCGTTCATCTTCTGTTTGGCGAGTTCTTCGACGTGTTTGGTGAGATCGGCGGTGTCGATGCCGAGGTCGCGGCCGGTGTACTTCGATAGGGCGTGGGCGTTGGGGTCGGGGTTCGTGGAGGAGACGGGGAGGGAGGGGGTGCGTTTTAGGGCGGGAGGGGGAGGGGGTGGGGCGAAGGAGGAGAGGCGGCGGATGAAGTTTTCCCAGATGGAGCGGCGCTGCCATTCTTCGAGGTCTTCGTAGTGGAGGGCGAGCTGGATGCGGGATTTGAAGGCTTCGTCGAAGGTACCCACGCGGTTGGAGGTTAGGATGAGGATTCCTGGGATTTGTTAGGGGTCTGTTACCGGACGGAAGGGGAGGGGAGGGGTTTGTAGGGGTGTGGAGCCTACCATCGTAGTATTCGAGGACGCGGAGGAAGACTGGGGTTGTGTAAGTATGTTGTGATATCCTTGTAATTGATGGGAGCTTGCTTACCCGAAACCAAGGCGTTTCTTTGCAAGTCACGCAAGCCTCTCTGCTCAAGAAAGACGTCTGCCTCGTCAAGAAGAACGACTGGATACATGTCAGCGTTCTATACACGTCCACAGCGACATAATCACATACCACACTCCCAAGTTTTCCCCAAGAGAAGAATCGTCTTGAGGTATTCTTCCACTTCTTGCGGGTTCGTGCCAATGTCTCCGCAGGTGACACGATACAATGGCTTTTCAGCAAGTTCGGCGACACTATTCATGTTAGCAGAACGAAAATACAGTGATGATTAGAACATGTTACCTTTCTGCAGTTAATGTTTTGCCAGTCCTGTAATCAAGTACGTTAGATAAGAAAATTGGGTTTGGTGGGGAAGAGTCTTTTACCCTGGACCTCTGTGGCATTATCAGCATGGGTTGGAAGTGAGGATTGGAGGATACGTACCCATGAAGCAATATAATCAAGCCTTAACACACGCCTACATTAGCGAGTAGCTCTCGCATAATTAATGAAGGGGGTCGTACCAGTTCCCTTTCCATCCATCAAATCTGTTGATCTCTCATTAGACAATTGATTCGTCACAAGCGCCGTGATCAACTCTTTGACCGGCAGGTCAACTACAAGTGACTCGAAAGCTTCCTTATTCCAATCTATCTCAGACAACTGGTCGATTTGAAGCTCAACTGGTCTCGGAGTTAGCATATCATGCTCTTAGTTACTATGAAAGCCCCCAAGAAATGTTCTTACCCCATTGCTTAGCCTGCATGTTGAACCCCAATACAGTGCGTGGCAAAAGAAGAACAAAGTTCCCCTCCGGAGGTTCGTCTGCATCCATCTCCTTCTGACTAAGTACCTTCACATTGCCTTTCTTCGGATCTGGGAATTGCTTGTGCATTTTCTGGTAGGTGACCAGGTCTAACATGTAGCGGGACTCTGAACCTTGCTAGAGAGAGGTCAGTAGCTGGTTGAAACGCACAATGTGGTCCGTTACCTTGAGTTTCTCGTGCTGATCAACACTGTCACTATGGCTCATATATCTCCTGAACCGACAGTTCCAATAGTTCAAACCTCTCTTCCGTAAATATTCTTCGGCAATGGAATCTGCCAACCGTAGCGGGATCAAATCCAGTTCCGAAATCGGTTTTTTGTATGGCTTCTCTTCTCCAAAGTCAATTACCAGATGCTTAGTCTTCTGCGAGAATTCGCCATCAAAATCCCAGTACTTCCCAGTGATGGTATACTGTTGTTTCTGCCACGACCTCGCCACCGGCCAGTCCTGCTGCTCGAATCCCGAAACCGTCCCGTCTTTGAGGGAGATGATCACTTTGCCGGGCTCAAACAGGTAGGGCAGGTATTGTGAAGTGATGAGCTTCTGCGAAACCATGGAATCGACACGGGAGAACTCATCGCCGAAGCTGGACTCAACGTGTCTGCGAAACAGGTTGATTTGCGCTTGATGCTCCTTCGGTAGGGTGCGAAGTTTCTTGATGAAGGCGCGCTGGTGGTAGTAGAAGAGGAACGGGGATTTGATCTCTTCGCCGACTTTGCAGGTTGGGAAATGTTCGAGCTCGACTGTGTATTCTTTCTTTAGATATTTGGCGGTCTCGTGGAGATTAGAAGATGCGACTCGGATCCTCTCCTCGAGATGAGGTGTTTCCTTTTTCTGATCGCTTGGCTTCTCTCCATCGCCAACCACGACGGGTCTACAGCATTCGGATACCCTATACACAAGGAAAGAAACCGCTCCTCTTTGCTGCTCAAGAAAAAGTTCGAGGTTGCGAGGGAAAGGCTTTTGCCCTTGTAGATGTGACATGTCACTAGTAGGATCGTATCTAATAGGTTTATCGAAATACTGCGTTGGGACGTGAGCTCGGGCACAATTAACTTCATAAACGACTTGAACAGCCGATGCCTCGTCCTGTTTCTCTGGCTTTTTCCTGGTAAGTTCAAGCTTTTCGCCCTCTAGTTTCGCGATGTGGTGCTGGAGTAACATGATGATTTCATTCTGGGAAGACTTCGATGGCTCGGTTTTAATGGTGTCGTCTGCGCGTGCTTTTCCCTTTGATGCTTTGATATGTTGTTTCTTGGCACGTCGTTTCGAAGACTCAGCTGGATGCTGTGGAACATCCCCGGCTTTCTCTTCTTTCGTTTCGGTAGCATGCACATGTGAGGTGTGTTTGTGGCCATTCCTGCCGCCATCGCTTTTGCTCTCTATAGCTTTCTTTGGATTCGGGCTATCAATTGGGCGCTTGGAACTGCTTGCAACCTTTTTGCCGGTAGGAGATCGGGCTCGCTCGGCGGCCAGTTGGGACAAAATATCTTTCTGGGTAATCTTTAGTGTGCTGGTATTGAAGTAAGAAAGAACTATGAATGCTTTGATAATTCATAGCCCACGATACTACTCCTAGAAAAATGAGGCTTGGATTGGAGAACACGAAGCAGCCTCGAAGGGGGTAACAATATAATCATAGTAATCCCTAACTCACAGATATACGAGAAGTAGAGACTGGAAGTGAGCTCCTAGCTTTTCCATTTCGTTTCTCACTAACCGACACAGGCTTGTCTTCGGATTGTTTTGCCGCTCTTACTGGAATTGAGGAAACTGATCTGCGGTCTTGTGTCTCACGACTCTATGGGATGTCACATTAATTCAATTGGGTCATATGAAGGACAAATTTGTGACTGACCTTTGATTTTAGATTAGGAGTAGACTTTGCAAGACTTGGCGATGAAGGCTCCATCCAGGATGACGAATTCATGAGTGTTTTCAAACCTGCTTTGCCTGGGACAGACTTGTGGCTTACGTAGGAAGGGGCTTGACTTCTAGCTTTTGGCACCTGAGCCTCATCATTCGTTGTTTGTACTAGAAGCTTTTGCTGATCTTCTTTGGGAAGTGTCGAGATGAAAGCAAGAAGCTTTTCTTCAACTGTCTTCTCCTTCGGGGTCGAGCTGCCGGGTGCCTTTGCATGGGTTTCTTCGACGTCCTCGGCCCTTTTGATTTGATCTTCCTGCTTCGGTTTGTCGGGGTTTTTCTTCCCACCTTTTTGAACACGAGTCTTACTCTTCTTGGCTTTGAGATGAGCAAAATAATATGAGATAGGGTCGAGATCTGATGAGGACATCTTCTCCTTTTCCACGGTACTGAGGCTTGAAAGTGCATTTTGAAAGTCTTCTATGTCTCGAGCAGTGGCTAATTTCGGTTCTTTCTTCACCGATTTTGTCTTCTCGTGTTGCTGGCTTGTACTCGGTGGCTGCTGGACAATGTTCTCCGAGCCAAGGAAGGGTTGATGCCTTGTATGAATCTTGCCGCCACTCATAGGCATTTGATGATAGTCAGTCCGCCCTCGCTCGAATTCATAATCATCCTCGTCGTCCTCGTCATCATCTTCGTCGTCGTCCAAGTCTTCATCATCCTCAGACACGTGGAAGGTGTCGTGCATTTCATCGTCATCTTCATCCATATCTTCGCCTAAGTTTTCATCTATACCATCATCCTCTATCCCATGGTAAATCTGATTAGATAATGGATGTGGATCCGCCATCCACTCTATGTTTGAGGGGCC
Source organism: Amylocarpus encephaloides (assembly GCA_019669835.1). Taxonomy (NCBI): domain Eukaryota; kingdom Fungi; phylum Ascomycota; class Leotiomycetes; order Helotiales; genus Amylocarpus; species Amylocarpus encephaloides. Next base: position 25,586 of record MU251690.1, read on the forward strand.
ATCAAAATCTTCGCCCACAAGAGTGTTCGCCGCTCTTGGAGGGGGTGCAACCCTTGGGTCTTCTCGAGGAGTTTGATACTGAAACATCGTAAGGTCCCGTGGTACGCTTCGTCTGATCCGAGTTGGAATGGGTGAGACGTTCTCTGAATCTCTCTTCTGCTTCTCGAAGGCAACGTCGTGTGACTTCAGTAGTTTTGCGGCGAGTGCAGCTAAAGATTCATTTTGGGTCTGTTCCATACCACCAGTGATGTCTTGTGAGATTGTGGCGTTAAGAATAAACTCGGCTACCCTTGTTTTCTTTGTTTTCTCTTCCTCTTCGTCCTCTGTCTGCAACGATGATGCTGATCTATATCTCCGTCTTCTTTCTCTTCTTGGTGGTTTGTTGTTGTCGTCCGAAAATAATGAAGAGGTGTGGCGTGCTCGAGATCTCGATCGCGATCCTGATCCCCGCCTTGTAACCGGGCTGGGGCTACGGGATAATGAGATTGATAATGGACGTCGTGAGTCGTACGATGATATCGTGGGAGATATTGCTGGATGTCTGGAGTAACTACGGATTGATCTTGATATATCGGATCCGCGGGAGAAACTACGGGGTGGTCTTGGTATATCTATAGTTCTTCGAGTTGGTACTCTCACTCCAGAGTGCACTGACCGTATATCGGACTGAATCGATATGGTTGTTGGCATGATATGGTCGTTGACATGTCGTGTTCTTTATCCCGCCACATATAACCTTATATTTGCGAGTGCTTCATGTGGCTATAATGAAGCATGAACAGCCTCCTCGACTGCAATACTCCTCACGCTTCAAATGATCTATCAATGCTCAACCTTTCGGGGCGTACAACCAGAGAAGGCGAGATCTTACATAGGACGGACGAGTCGTTGCGCCTTCATCAGCGTCCATATACCGAGCCAGAATGAAATAGGTAGCCAAAAGAAGCGGAAGATGAGGATATGATGTCTATGATGTCTATGATGTCTTTAGTAGAAGATTGGACGTCGTTGAGATGTCGTTGCCTGGCGCTCCACTTCACCGCTGTCAAATGCCCAGACATCGGCTCGTTCCGCCAATAGAGATGTTATATATAGGCCTTATCTAGGACCAAAGTAGTCAGCCAATGGCAAAGTCGCGTCAAATGCACTCCGCCACGGGCTTACTTGTACTTCGTATGCACACCCACTAAGCCACCCTTACCCACACCGAAAATCTCGAGATGGGTTTAAAAGTTGAGCCACTTCGATCAGGGAGATTGTTATTCCAATGTGAAACTATGCCCTTGGATAAGGTTAACCTTAACGGCCAAAACACAATGGAAGTTGCAAACAGGGGTCCTGCCAACCAGCAAAGGAACAGGAGCAACCCAAGGTAAGGGGTAATTCATGGACAATCTTATGCGCTACTCTAACTTCTGCAGCGAGGCTATCCTTGACCGGGCATATAGAGATTCCATAAAGTTGTTCCAACAAAAACTCACCAAGGCAGAATACAAGAGAATCTGGGCTGGAAGCACCACAGGCATTTCCGAAGTTCAAGAAGCCTTGCAGAATGCAAAGACATCATATGACGAGCGGAAGGCTAAGCAATCAGGCATTCGAACTTTATTGTCGTTGTTTTCCTCCAGGTTGCTCTACTATGGGGTAGTACTCGATACAGTGAGGCAGATTGAGACCAAGTCCGATAGCTAGTCGATAAGAAGCTAACAGGCTGTCACTAGGTCGCTCAGCATCACCCCGAGTATGTCTCCTTGGCTTGGGGGACAATCAAATTTATATTTATTGGCGTGCTGAACCATGAGGAAATGATTTCCCGTCTAGCGAAAGCGTACATTTTGATCGCCGATGCACTTCCTCGCGCTAAGCTCAAGCTCGAATTGTACTCAACGGATGCTATGTCAGATGCTGTTGCACAGCTTTATGCGCAGATAATGCGTTTTTCGCAAAGAGCAATGACGTGGTATACAGATGGACCCCTGAAGCATTTTTACAAATCAATCACACAGGCAGGTCCTCCTCGACTTAATAAGTCTTTCAATTTGCTAAAAGTCTAAAAGCCTTATACCTTGTCATACAAAGATATCATCGATGAAATCCAGGCCTGCTCCGCAAGAATTGAACAGCTAGCGGCAGACAATTCTCAACTTGAGCAACGCGAAATACATATGAAAATAATGAACCTCGAGAAACTTATATTATGTTAGTTGAAACATAGCCGTGAATGATGATACCCTTGCTAAGTGGGTGGCCTTAGCCGGACAGAATGCCATAGTGAGCTCAGGACTTCTCAATACACCGTTCCAGTTACGGAATATCGAGATTTCCCAGATACTCTCTTTCGTCGACAAGACACCTTTGCCAAGCCCGGTCGTTTCTCTCTCGTATCACTTGAAGCTAAGAAATCGGCGACTGAGAGAGAATCCTAGGAGCCTCGAATTCCTCAACAACTATAAACAACTTAAAGAGTGGGCATCTTCGCCGACATCCACCATAATAATCATAAAAGGAGCGTTCAGGGAACGTGCCAAGGCGAGAGACATTGCGGCCACCATCATTACTTTGATCAAGGAGGCGAATCGTCCAGCGATCTGGGCACTTACACTCAGGTTTGCGAAAGACGCCAAGAATCTATCAAAACTCGACATCTTGAAGAACCTCGTACTACAAATATTGCAGATGAATAAGTCACTACTTGATGATCGGTCCCAACCGCTGCGTGCCATTGACTTCCAATGCGCAACTACTGAGGAAGAATGGTTCGAGTTGTTATGCCTAGTATTGACTGGACTTCCAGAGCTATACTTGATCGTGGACATTGAGGTATTAAGAGGAGGCACAGAGAATGGAGAGACCTGGCCCGCTGCGTTCATGGAGCTGTTCGAAAAGTTAGCCAAGACAAGTCCGAATACAGTTCTTAGGATAGCTGTCATTTGCTATCACACTCAACTATGTCTATCGGCCAACGAAATCTCGTCAAATAACATTATAAAGCTGAACAAGCGGTTCGGTTTCAACAGGGTCAACAGAATGACTGTCAAGAGGTCCTCCAAATTCAAGATGATAGAATAATAGTAACAAAAGGTCTGAGTAGGACTGACTTTCAGATAGAGAAGTTGACTCCGACTGTATACGATATGGGCCAGCTCCCCAAAATGGATGGTACTGTCCTCGAGACACCTCATTTCGGGATGTTCTATGTGCGTTGGACGGATGGTTTTCATCGGCAGAGCTCGAGCAATTGGAGGAGACTAGAAAAGAACGCTCTAGAAATGAGCATTCCATTGACATTAGACCTCATAGAAGCCTTTACCCCTAGCAATACTCGAAAGGCAAAAAATAGACTGGCGATAATGTTTACGACGGGTGATGGTAGGAAAGCGACCAGAGTCGAGAGGTGGATTAGAGAATACTACTTATAGATGACTACTCAGACCACATGATTTAAAATCGGCTCTTTGAGAGAATTTTCCATGCCGGGAAAGCAAGTTTTATGATAGTAAATAAGATGATAATCAGTCAAGTTTAAGCGAAAGTGTACGTTGTATGTTGTACTCGTATGCTGCTGCTATCGATCCCGTACTCATGGTTTGCCAAAACGTGACCTTCCTTTATCGCTTATCGGTGCCGAGGAACAAAAAAAAAAGCTCCGTTCAAGGCGTAGCATTGCATACATAAGTATCAGCATTTACTCGGACCAAACGCGAGGAGTTCAACGTCAACAGCGACTGGAAACTTACATTGATCATGGCAGAAGGAGACAGCAGCAAAGCAATCGGAGCGAAAGCCTTGACAGCCGAGCAGAAAGCAGAGAAGAAGTTCAAGAAAGCAGTAAAAGCCAAGAAAAGACAGGCGGAAAGGCTAGGAATTACTTTCGATAAGAAGAAGGCGAAGGCGGAAATTTTAAAATATTTCGAGACTGCAAAGTCTGAGAAGGAAGATGCTGGAAAAAACACGTCAGGCTCAGTTCAACCTAATCACGAAGTCGACGCCAAACTTGAAAAAACCAAATCAAAGAAATCTAAACGCTCTGCCGAAGAAGCCTTTGCACACGAGTCGCCGGTCAAAAAGAGCAAGAAGTCCAAGAAATTGTCAATTGAGGTAGAGTCATCTACACCAACCCAGAATCCAGAAGTCGAAGCTGCCTCGCCCAAGAAGAAGAAAGAGAAGTCCAAGGTCTCGTCCGAAGAAGTAGGATCTACCACTGTTACCCAGGAAGTTAGTGAAGAAGAATTGACGATCAAGAAGACGAAAAAGAAGTCGAAATCAACTCTCGAAGACAGCGAGGAAAATGAGGCAGAAACGAAGAAAGACAAGAAAAGCAAATCTTCCAAGGAGGAATCCGACAGAAGTCCACCTTCGCAAAGTTTAGAGGCCACTAACGCAAGGGTCAAAAAGTCTACAAAGAAAGCAAAAGACACCAAATCATCTCAAATCACAAAACAGGCCCGCACCGATGAGAAGCACATGAAGAAGAGAGCAAAGAAGCAAGCAATAGCGGAGCGCAAAGCCGAGAAGCTAGTTCAAAAGGCATCCGAGAGCAAGCAAGAAAATGAGTCGAATGGGAAAAGTGCCGAGCAGTGGAATTCAGATGCACTTCCTGGGGATGCCGCGAGGAAGAGCAAGTTCTTGAGGCTACTGGGAGCTGGAAAGGTGAAGGACGATGCTGCTTCAGGGAATGAAGGGTCGAAGAAGTCTAAAAAGGAAATTGACCTAGTGCAGAATGAGTTGGAAAGGCAGTATGAGACTGGGATGAAGATGAAGTATGAGATGGGTGCGAAGAGGAGAGGCTTGGGCGCTTGATGGCGAGTGGGAAATGGCTGTAGGGTGTGTTATACCCTCGATATTTTTGTCCATGTTGTTCGATTCCCTCTTTGCATAAAACTTCCAATACCACATAGACATCTTGCAGAAGATTTGATCTTGCCCATTCATAGCACGAAATTGTGCGATTTACAGATCATACTCAACCTACAACTCCATGCCCAAAATTCCCTAGGTGTTCGCTTCCCTCCTGAATGTATAACTTTTGGTATTGTACACCCCTCAGAGCCTGTCTATATTCCAAGATTCGCTGTCAATGGCACTTCCGTGCAGCACCTAGTTTAAGCCTTCTTCAGACTCGGCGCATTTCCCTTTCTCCCCCTAGACGGGTATAGTGTTTCTCTATCGAAAGAATATTCGGCTAATCAACTCGAACCCTAGACCACCAAAAACAACGAATCCAAGAATGACTATGACGCGCAAGTTAGCTTTTGTCATCATGAGCTCCGTCCAATCCACTTTTAATTCCGCCTACTTTCTCCTTGAGAGGACAACCAGACTCTAAAGACACGCTGATTCTTATGTGACAGCAGGGGGTCATGCGAACTTACCAAGCCAAAAGGGACTGATTGGGCTCTTGAAGTCCTGCTTCTTCTTTATTTCCTGAGGGGCCTTTCCTCTTCGTGCAGTCTGCTCTTTAGCGAACTTTGCATTGCGCTTTCGTTGTTCTGGTGTTTGGGCCTACGAAATGACTGTTAGTTTACATGCTTTGGCAGATTGAGTAGCATCAAGGTGCTTGCGCCTAGTTCCCAAAGCCAAAGGAGGAGGGGAACAAGGATTGGAAATAGCAAGACGCACCATTTTGATGTATGTGTGATGGAGGAAAAAGCAGGGTCGACTATGTCTGCTAGTAGGACAAGTTAGAATAACTTTGAGAAGGACGGTTGGAAGCGAATTGTCCTATGTGAAGAGGAGATGTACTTCGTAAGTGGAATCCAGTGCGGGCTCTTGAAGATGTGTCCGGAATGGAATTCGGCCAGAGTTGCAGGAAGCCGACGTGACAAGGATGAGGGGCAGGGTTTAGCGCGAGGCGCTAAGATTAAGGTTTTGAGGGCGAGACCGAATTGGGACATTAAACGTCCGTTATAGATTCTTCGATGGACAACCATTGTGTTCAACTTTATCTTTGTATTACAATTACCCAGGACGGAAGAAGCCACAATGAAGGGACTCAATTTTACAACGATGTCGAGGAGTATGAGGAGCATGAGGATGATGAGGAGTCAGAGCTTTACTCGTCCTACAAGCAGAACAATGTACCAAAGAAGATGGAACTCTACAGAGAAGCCGGTTTCTCCACACGTATGTGTATCTGATTTACAATACGATTCTTTCATCGGATCATCTTCTGTTTTCCATACGTTACACATCCGTTAACACTCCTCCCTAGGCTGGATTCTACAAAACCTTCACACGTCCCATCGCAAAAGTCCTCCTAATGGCAACCCTCGCATACCAAATTGTATACTGGTCCTGGGTCAAACTCGAGAAAGACGAGATTAAAGCGCAGAAGATTGGTGAGCTCCGTAGCAACAGTGACGCTGCGTTCCCAAGCAGGTGGGATGAAAAATATGCGTGGCTAATGGGTTGGTGGTGATAGCAGAAATAAAGGAGTTGGAAGAGGAATTACAGAAGTTGATTAAGCTGGCTGAGGATGCGGGGATCAAGGTGAACAGCTAGAAAGAAGTGGGGTATACTTATGAGACCTGAAAATTCAAGAGGAAGAGAAGACACGAGTCAAGAGAATTGAGTGTTGGGAGGCCGTCTTGAGCTTGTTGCTTTGCAGACCTGGTTGGAGGTCATGATCGACGATTTGATACGAGACGATGCGATACGACATGTTATAAAGGCCGGCATAGGGCATAGGATCGCAGGAAGACCGAGAAAGGGTCCATTTTCATGAAATATGGTGTGTCTAGCCTGACAGTCGCTAGTCACCCGATTTATCTCGATACGAATAATGGTCCCTTGGTCTGTGTTGCAGAAGGAAATCAAAGTGGTCTCTCTCCGCAAGGACATTAGATGGAAGTTCAATACGTGATAGGTGTAGGATTGTATCATTTCTTCCGAACACCGAAACATTTTCAGTAATAGGTCGTACCCGTGCAGCCGATTGCCTATTAAAGTACCGAATACTCTATACGTGCCCGTGGATTTGTCTACTTCTACATTGTCATATCATGGCTTTGTTGCTGTCTCCATTCCACACCTTGTTCTCCAGTTACGTACCCACCACCTATGGGGCTGAATCTTCATTGTCTTTGCAAACTATTTGTTGTCATTCATGCTTAGTGCGACCAAAGTTATTTTCCCTTTCTATCAACTCCCAGCATATCGCAACTGTCCCCAATCCTCGGATCTCGGCTCTGCTCTCTCACGACGCAATTACACTTCATGACGAGAGAAGGGGTTTGGAGGAAAAGGACGTCACTCTAATGAGAAGTTGGGCTGGTTACAGTTTGATAATGATATAAAATCCATCACAAAACATGTTGCCATGGTTGAGTTTGTGGACTCAGTCCGCCCATTGGATCTGGCTAGCTATTTCTGTAACCCCTTCTTTTGGTAAGCGAGGTCACGATCACTTCACCCCAAAACCCTCGTCCACACAATTATATTAGCTCCCCTTCCCTCCGTTAAATTCCTCCTTTCTTCTCTCCTCAACATCTTCCATTTATAAGTCTCCTAACTACTAGTGCGCCTAAGTAGGGATCTAGTAGGTGGGATATTTTCTTATAGCCTTTTTCTTTTGTTGTTTGTAAAAGTAAGTTCGTGCTTTCCTCCCTGATTTGGGATAAATGTCGAGCACGATAGGTTTGTATTGCTTTTTTGTTGCATTTCTCATATGTCCTCTACTCGTGAAGTGAGTTACTTTATAAAATAGAAGTATGAAGCGGGAGGAAAGGCCGGGATATACAAAAGGTGGAGCACACGTGATGTCAGATGCAATCCCTGCAAGAATTCTCCGATTCAAAAAAAAGTTCCAAGATCAAGTCTCCATCCTCATTGAAGCCAAGTTCAGCACAAATACAGCAAATATGGCGAAACGAAAGAGAAACTCTGTCGTCAAGACTCCGAATGGAAGTGCTTCTGTCGCAAGCCAAAAAACCAAGACTTGCACACCCTCAACCCTCAATTCTCCTACCATAATCCAAATCGTTGCGGGATCCTACGATCGAGTCCTCCATGGATTAACAGCAACAATATCTTCGAATGACGAAGTCGAATTCGCAGACACCTTTCTTTTCAATGCTCACACCACCGCCATCCGCTGCCTGGCGCTCTCACCACCTTCCGCGCCAGTACCTAAGCAGCAGCAAAAGGTCATCCTCGCAAGTGGAAGCACCGACGAACGAATAAATCTATATCACATCTCTGCACATGCACCTTCATATGTTACCGTCCCCGCTATCGCCGGTCTATCTGCCAAAGCCGTAGTTGAGAATCCCCAAAATAAAGAGCTAGGGTCCTTATTGCATCATTCGAGCTCGGTAACAGCGCTTCATTTTCCAAACAGGAGCAAGTTGCTGAGTTCCGCGGAGGACAATACTATTGCTGTGACCCGAACGCGGGATTGGAGTCTGTTAAGCGCGATAAAAGTACCAGTTCCGAAATCAATGGGAAGACCAAGCGGTGATACAGCACCTTTGGGAGGAGCGCCGAGCGGTGTCAATGATTTCGCGGTTCATCCAAGTATGAAGCTCATGATATCTGTTGGGAAGGGCGAGAAAAGTATGCGACTGTGGAATTTGGTCACTGGAAAAAAGGCCGGTGTCTTGAATTTCGAGAGAGATATCTTGAATGACGTAGGAGAGGGAAAGTTCACGAGCGGTGAAGGAAGAAAAGTAGCTTGGGGAACGATCAATACTGGAGAAGAGGAGTTCTGCGTAGCCTTCGACAAAGGTGCGGTGGTTTATGGGATGGACAGCATGCCGAAATGCAAAGTTGTGCCACAACCAAGGACTACAAGCCAGAAGTGGACGAAGGTACATCAACTATGCTATTTAACAGTTGGCGAAAAGGAGAATCAATTGTTGGCTATGTCTACCGAGGATGGAAGAATACTGTTCTATTCGACAGTACCGTCAGACCTAGCGGATACACCCACCGAGAAAGGGAAAGAGGGCGGCCTTGCATCTGCAAAGCTAGTTGCCATTGTTGACGGAAAGATCTCTAAAGACACCGAGAAGTCAATTCGCATAAAGGACTTCACCATATTGCGCACCGGCACGGGAACTCTGTTAATCATTGCAGGAAGGAGTGATGGAATCTTAGAGTTGTACAAGCTCTCCATAACCGAACTCGGTTTCAAGGAAATTGGAGATGACAGTCTGAATGTTGGAAAATTGCTGGGTTCAGTCAAGACTGGGAACAGAATTACCTGCTTACAAGCTTTTATCATGCTTCCGAAGTTTGAAGGCGAGGATATCGAGGAAGATTTTGAGGGCTTTGATGAGGATGATAAGGAGGATGAAGAGGCGACGAGTAGTAGCGATGATGAATGAAGGAATGATACCCCCTCCCTCAATCCGTCCACCTGAATTTCGAAGTCATTTTGCCATGGGCACTGGTGGGTGTTTGGCCCGAACACATAACCTTTTCTTCGGGCTCTTCTGACGGGTTAAAAGAAAGGGAAAGACTTTTGGAAGAAGTGAGCTGAGAGCCTTAAGTTCTTGCTTCGAGAATCTTCGCTGTCCCCTCGATGTCGAACCAATACCCCCATAGAAATCACACCGACTAACCGGCATCATCTCTACTTGCCGTGGTCGGACAGCACGGCGGCTGGCGGCCCTATGTCTGGTTTACCCTGATCAAGATTCGAGGGCATGAGAGTCGGTGGCTTGATGGCAAAACATCTCTTAGTTAGGGACTGCCACGAGCTCTTCCCTATGGAATCATTGAAATTAAACCTCACGGATTCGTTACGACGACCCTTGGAAGTGTTGTGTTCTGCTGATATTTATGGGAGTCTCAAGGACAAATTGAAGGACTTCGTCAAGTATACAGCTGCTTTCGGTTATGAGGTCAATTATGAACATGGCATGTGCGAGGTTAGTGCATCTTGATAATGTCGTCGTAGGGGAATGGAAATCTTCAAGGGGGGGAGGGGGCAAATAACAAAGACACACGGACGCAACACAAGGCACGTATAGCTCTTTCTTTATGCATGTGAAGACGCGGATGTTTTAGGATATTGAAATATTGTATACGAATGATACTTAGGAGCTAGCTCTAAACACAATTGAAATAAGAGATGAGCGAAGCAGCCAGAGCCATATCTCGAAGACTCAATATTAGATATATGACCACGGGTACAAGAAAACCTAGTGGTGGTAAGAGAGCACACTGATCGCTTAGCCCCGGTCAGTTATTCAGGTTTTGTAGTGTTCCCATATGCTTTTGCAAGCAGTTTCTATTATTGACTGCTCATCTAATATGTACATTTTTAATTCTAGTCCGATCACCTCAATTATGAAGCCCTCTCTCTCATGGGTCAACATGGGTGATCAAACCACTCTCATAATCCTTCTGCGCCTGTGAAGTTAAGGCAATGATCTCAATAACCATATGCTGTCGCTCCGCCTCCACAAAATCATTCTTGGCTCCATCTCCCATAAAGACATTGGCAACGACCTCGATTCCCTTCTTCCCAGCTTGCCCATAAGCAGATCCGTCAACGTCACGAACTGATGTCTGCAGAACGCCAAATGTTGCATTGCTGCCATCGAGCAAGTTCTTCGCGCCAGCCGCCGAGAACCATCCCGCCGCAAGACTGTGATCGTCCAGGAAGGGGTACTTCGTGCGGTTGGGTGGGAATGCATAGTCGGGGATGTTGAACAACGTCGTGACGCCTCCCCAACCCTCCAGAATCTGGGACTGCAAACCCCCAGTGGGCAGCGTGACGGTGCGCTTCATGTAATGCTCAGCATTCGCCTCCAGATTGGCGGCATCGGCGAGCGGCGATGCCGTCCATCGGAAGAAGTCATAGGCCGTCAGAGTCGGGAAGAAACAAACGACGCGGGCGCTCGCGGCGTGCCATACGTCTGGAGTGGAGTTCTCGATCACAGTGTGCCAGAAGGCGTCGGCCTCTTTGATGTCCGGCTGGAGGAGCGCAAGGAGGCCGTCTTCGCCCAGCCGGGTCTTGAGGAGTCGGACGGCGGTCTTGTGGGTTGAGAGTTGGTAGGTTTCCAGGGAAGCTGTTAGGTCGGGACCCGATGAGATGAATGTGTGGTTGTTGATTACCTGGGTGAAGTTGGCTGATGCAAGGGCGAAGAGAGCCGAGAGGGAGGCAAACAAGATGAGTTGGCTGAACATGATTGCGGTGGGTGTTGGAAAGAGATTGTATGGGGGTTGCGACGATGTTGCGTGAACTGCCTGGTGTGATGGAGACCGGTCCTGGATCTTGTATTTATATTGAACCCCCTGCTTCCCGAGAGATTGAAGACCCCGGATCTTCGCGTGAATACTTGCTTGTTTGTGACTTGCCTAATCTAGTGACATCCCCCCAGTTGTATGAAGTATCCGCTTGACAAATTCCTTGCATCGAGAGGATTTCGAACTTGAAGCGAGAGCGAATAGGGGTGTCACTTTGTCGTAAGAGGCAAATCGAGTCAGGATGGCAGAATGACAAGCTTTCAACTCTGACTCTCTAGGAAACGCAGGTTCGATATACTGCTTATAGGATGAATTGATTATAGAGCTAGCTACTCACTTATGGAGTTATTTACTCTGTTCGCGCCAAGAAGACAAGGGTGATCTGACCAATAGGATAATATCCTCTGTTGGCTCTCTCCGCAAAAAAGAGAGAGCACGTCCTTTTGTGCCGGCGCTTTAACCTTACGGGCCACTAAGAAGGCGTTAAAGAATACAAGTGGAATACGTAGTATAACTGAAAAATAAAGACTAATCTCTCTCGAGCCTTAACTAACAGGGGCTAATCCTGGCACGAACAGACGAAGGCCATAACAGAGTACAAAACAAAGGATATGACTGGCTACACTAAGCCTTCTTTTGGTACTCTCAACTTACGCCATCAACACCTGCGGCATAAACTCTAATTATCAGCCTAACTTGCTTGCAACCCACCGACTCCTATTATCCCATATAAATCGCCTCATAACACGCCGCAATCCTTCTGAAAAATTCTGTATATCGCCAAGGCAATTAGCCTCGATAGAACGTTCATAATGTTTGGTTTTATAGCTCGTCTCGGCTCCTGACCAATCCCGGCGTTCCCAAGCGCAGGGTGTGCAGTCTTGGCCATGCGGCACGACCCTAGTGAAAACGTGCGCTTCGGAGCCCCACCGAGGGATGATCGAGGGGGGGCCGAGATGTCCGTACTTCGTACTCCGCACCAAGGAGCTTCAGGGGAGGAACGCACGCAGGCAGACGAAACCGGAGGCTTTGGAGAGGAGAATGTCCACACGGATCCGCACTGTACACTACGAAGTAATTCCCCGGAAGGGCGAGGAGAGCGGAGTGCTTCTGGCGCTGGTGCTGGTGCTGGTTCTGGCGAGGACGGGATGTGCTCCCGAATACGTAACGAGCCAGGGCTTATAGGTCTGTGCGCTCAGGGCATTTTCATCAATTCCATCAAAAATTAGGTATCAAAGCAGCATCTAATTAGGAGTTGACCACCCATGACGCTTTATAAGTACATTGACCCAATGTTCCTGGCCTAGAATCAAAGTATTAATCCATTCTTGTGGTATTGCCGCCCACTCTTCCATCACCGCTACCTCCATCTCAGCTACCGTACTTGGTTGGTGCACTCGTCGGTGTATTGCTTGCTTTATCCTCCTCTAACACTTCTCAATTAGGTTCATATCAGGAGAGCTTCCAGGGTGAGGCATTAATATAATACCATATTTCGTACGGAAACGTTAACAGCAGTTAGTGTTTGTTTTGTGGCCGTGAGCAGGGTTTCCGTCCTCCATAAATAAAGGCTCAACGATAGGGCGAAGAAGGTGGGTAATGGCTGCAAAGGCCTCTAGAATCGGTCGGATATGTGGTTCCAAGACTTGAGATAGATAGTCGACTTGCTTAAGAGCGTTCCTTTTGCCTGATCCATGGACGAATATTAAAGGGCTCTTATAGCCATATCTAATTGCTCCCTAAGCACTAACAGCCGTCGTATGACCCCGATGGAACTGATGTTGAATACACGTCAAGCACTCCCTCTCGTGAGAGTTCCGCGTCACTCTCTCCTTCGCAGATTTGCCTCCAACTAAGAAGGTTACTTCGTCCGACCAAAGGACCTTTAGCCACTCCACCGTCCAGAATATATGTGCTATTGCCCAGAGGAATCGAGCCTTAACCTGTGCGAGAGTAAGGAAGGGCTTCTAGCATGTAATACATCGATGGTATCCCCTTGAATTCAACCGGCGCTTGAGTGTTTCCACGGAGCATTTTAGCCCAAGCTCCTCTCGTAGCTTAGGCCATTGTAAGATACGATTCTCCCATAATTCGGCACAATATAAGATGATTTCGTCTACTTTAGCGTTCGATAAGAGGAAGGAAGGGCCCGTTCGATTAGAGCGTCGACGTTCGGGGGCTGGGTAGCGTAGAATCTTCCTAATTGTGGTGTTACCAAGTTTATAACGAGCTATTAGAGCGTAGACTGGAACCTTACCAAACCAATGAAGCTAGCGTATTGCCTCCTTGTGCTTGGTAGGGATCTCAAAGCCTTTCTGATGCTTGAAATGGAGAGATGGGGGCGTATTGAGAGCCATAAGTAGAGTCTTTGGTTAGGGAGGGGGCTTATCGATTAGGGGTGAAAAAATGCCCTGTGAGCACAGACCCATGATCCCTAGCTCGTAAAGTGGATGGGGTCAGGAGGTCTTGGATTCGAGTCGGACGACAACTCTTTGTTTCGCAAGCAACGTTCCTACGTGTGAGAAGAGGGCCGGCTTTACGTAGGAAGCAGCAGAGAATCAGGATCAGCGAGATGAAGGGTGACGTTGAGATGAGTTATGGTTGGCACTTCGTGCAACTGGCGGCGCTGACTAATACAACCCCTTTCTCGCTTGTCGATATCAGCCGAGAACGCTGCACCTTCTACTGTACTCCGTGCTCCTCATCTTATTCTGTTATCCTAGTTCGAAGGGCCCAGTTTTCTCTTCTTCCCGCCACGGGATTCTGTCTCCTCTGGTTGGAACTTCTTCGCCATATCCTCCTCGGTATGGAACCGCACCTCTGCGACATTCGATGGCGCGGTGCTGAACCATCTTTGCCATTTTTCCAGGTCATGCAGATTGAGAGAGTGCGAATCCATACTCACTTCCATGAATATTGTCTTTCTGTGGTTCTTTAGTTGAGATCCCTTGGTTGCATCTGTCCACTTCCTCAGAATTATCGATGGCTTGGAGTTGGAGGTATCTAACCAACCGTGGTCCGATGTCGCGGCCAGTTGGTCAGTGGCTTCATACATGAAAGGCGTTACCCCCCTCTTCCTCAGTTCTGTGTGTAGCTCGGCCACCGTGCATGGGATTGGTATATCGTTCAATGTCCTGGCTAGCATTTTTGAGTATGATCTCCGGCCGAAGTGACTCTCGGATTCGTGTGTGGCAGAAGCGAGAATCTCATTGATGGTAGGGAGTTGCGGAACTTGCTCTTGATACTGGATAGCAATCCCAGAAAAGCAACAATCTAATATGTGGAGGGTGTCGAGTTCGAAGGGGATCACGATGTCTCGGAGATTGTTCCAGTCGACTTCAGCACCATTGTCCCTTTGAAATCAATTAGCACGAGAAGTCGAAATTCGGAGTGGCGACTTGCGCTGTCCACAAAAGGTGACGCTCGGAACGAGATTCTGAATCTTTTTGGACCCGCCTTTTGCTAGCATGCCCACCATATACCATGATAAGAAGCGATGGTGGTGTCTGTTTCAGCGGGTGAGCATGTGCTTGTATTCTCTGCTCGACCAATTTTTGGCACGCTGAACTGCCCTTCATGTGCGGCATCTCAAATATTTGCTTGACATTGAAGTCAAATCTCTTTTGGAAAACGGCGCAGATTTCCTCAGTTCTCCTTTGATTTGCTCGTATTCTGATTCCATGCGTCCCGAATATTTATCACAGGGTTTTGACTCATCCCACATGAAGGCAAGCACCGTGACTTTGGAGTAGGGAATGACCCTCTCGGGCTTAATGTGAGACTTCAGTGATGAGACAAATCCTTTGGTCGCATTGTGGTCAAAATGCAGCTTTTAGATCAGCAAAAGAAATCTTTTGGCAATATAGCACGACACTCACTTTGGGAGGACCCTCTTGGAAATAGCCACCCCGATTCATCGTTGGTATGAGCTTGCACAAGTTAGAGGTGAATCTACATGTCTGAAAATTTAGAAAGATGGCTTTTAACTTGTAGGTGCATCTTTGAAGAAGAAAGCGAACTAGAAGCGTCGAGAAGTGCGTGGGTGCATGTATGTGTATTTTTAAGGCATTCTGTCACTCGAAACAACGAAGAAGAATGTAGCATAGCCTCGCGAAAGACAATAGCTAGTGCGCTTTCTCGAGAAGTATTCAAGTAGCAGATTCGACCGAATGTCACGCTTGCAGGGCGTTTATGGTAGTGTTACCATATCAGCCATGTTTTTACACGAGCAGCCTTTTTAGTCCAGAGACTTACCTCACAATCTTTCTCCTTTCCAAATATCAAATCTCTTAGCTGCTCGAACGAATTTCCAGACTTTCCGAGTCGAGATTCTCGGCTTTCGCCCATTCCAACTGTCTGCAGAATGTTTCTGCGAGAGTATCCACGCTTACTATTGTATTTAGGTGATCCACCCTAACCAATTGTATGATTGTCTCTATCACACATCTGTGGAGGGCCTCAGAATCGGCGAAATGATCCAGGTCTTTGAACGCGAGAGCCATATCGTCGATGAAGTCCAAGGTGTTCTCTAACTGCAGAGAGTCTTCATCTATGAGAACGTCATTTTCCTGGTAGCCTGCACGACAGGCTCTATAGACATCCGTGGCATCTGGATACTTGCCCTAGCCGAAAAGAAAGTCGCCGAGCCCTTGAAGGAGGGAGGGAAGTTGCCTGCGATTCTCAGCATCTAGATTATCCTGGCAGATGTGTGCGAACTGTCGCCACTCCTTTTCTGATTCTGCGTATTTCTTTCAGCAAGCCAGAATAGCAGCAATACAGTACCCGGCCCCACGCACCCAGTAACTGGTCTCGCTAGTAAAGTTCTCTGATCGGTGATGAAATTCTCGGAAGATTGCCTGCTGTTCGTCTCGCCTTTTCTGGGTATAGGGGAAACGCAAGACGGTATAAAACTTTGATTGCAAACTAGTTACTAATGCCTAGAGATTTCTCCGTTGAACTTAATAGCTCTCCAGAACAACTTCGGCATTCTCAAACTTCTCTCGGCATTCGTAATAGATCCCCAGGTTGCTTAATGCCGACCGACTGTCTTCATGTTCTTCTCCCTTTTTGTTCCTAATTCGACGTAGACTATCCTTGAAATATAATTCTGCCAAGGCAGGAGTTCCCGTTTTTTCTAGGGCAACGGCGAAATACTCACAACTCCGTAGTGTATATCCCATTTAGAGTGTTGGCTCAATTCATCTCTAAGCTTTATCACCTCTTTGCAAAGTATAATCGATTGGAGGTTATTGGAATGAGGGTCTTCAAATGGCACTTGATAATGTGGAGTCTCGATAGTTGAGGTAAAAAAGTCTGATTTCCATTGTCAGTTTTCCCTGAGG
>MU251691.1:0-42120 GCA_019669835.1 Amylocarpus encephaloides
TTAAAGCAGCATTAGAGAATCACTATAAATGGCATAGTTTTATGGCAGAATCCCCCCTGTCATTGCATTAATTTTGAAAACCCCCTTCCGTACGTAGTATAGGTAGGTTCAATGGATTGAACTCACGTGATCCAGCCCTTCGCCACTGCGGCTGCCTCGGCACGTTACCCGCCAAATTTCACGTATATATCCTTGGCGCCGACCAACCGGCAGATTTCCAAATCCAAACGCTACGTTGTACGTTGTAAACAGGTTCGTGGGCAATGAGCATATACCAGGTAAGGATCTCATTGGTCGAGTTTGGTCAACGGCCTGTACAACGTACAAGGATAAAATTGAGATCATATCACCTGATTTTCGGAAGGTTCAGGACCAATCTCCATTCTGGTACTGCTACTACGGTAGCTTACAGACGCCTCTTTACAGTCCGCCATTAATACTCCGTACTACCTCTCGTGTCATTTACATTTATTTACCCCTGTGCGTTGTATGCCTGGAAGCGAAGCAGATGACATAGGCCATGGCAAGCTAGAGACGGCGCATCTGTACTTCGGGCAACGATATTCCTATGAAATCCTATGTCGTATATAAATGTTGAGACACCCCAAGAGAAAGCACATTGTGTTGGCTCGACAGCTTTTATTCCACTAGAATTTTCCTAGTTTTTTCCCCCTTAGGAAACAAAAGAAAATGATATCAAAAACTCACGACGAAAGCCTTAAATGGCAATGCATACTCCTGAGTCTCCTGTCCCTTTTTACACAAGGTCGCTCTCAGTCGTAAGTTTCACCAATTCCCATCACCTACGGAGTACCAAGGAAGAACTCATTCTGGCCACAGCTTCCCAAGGAATCTCACCTTGACATTCTATGATCCAAGCAACGCGATAACCGGTTGCACCCCTGGTGTAGCCCCGTCCCCCGGTCTCACCTTCTCACTCCAAAGCGTCCCCCTGTCCCACACCTGCTTCGACTTCGACGACTACTTCACCAGTCTCGCCAACACCACCAGCCGTAACAACCCTTCCACAGACATCCCCATGAGATTCCTTATTACCGGCGCCGAAAATTACGACCCCTCGGCCAACTACTCTGGCGTCTACTACCACCAACCTGGTCCCCAGGGTGATGACATGGCGAAGCGCTGGGCGAACCTGTATGAGGACGCGGGTTGCTTGCAGGATACACATCCGTCGATTGGCTATAGTTGTCAGAGCGAGGGGACTTGTGATGTCGTGCCTTTTAGTGTGCAGAGTTTCTCGGTCAACAATGTTGATTCGTTTAAAGGGGATTGCTTGTTGAAGGCTAGAAATGGACAGAATAGCGCCGCGGGGCGGTCGGTCGGTTTTCTGACCGTGGGGCTCTGCGTTGTATTTACTATATCCATACTCGCCTGAGGAAAATCGATGGTGTCGGTTTTTCCCATCGCTGGACGAGTGGTGTTTGTTTTTCGTTTTCCACTGGAAATTAGCACGTGTGTGCTGGACGTCGAATTTGAAGCTTTGCTTTCAAACGAAACAGACGTGCGAGATTTACTCAGGTCCAAGAGAGGCTGAGAAAACCTCAATGCAAAGCCAATACAATTGGCTTACTAGCATGTTAACACGAGTTAGATGCAACACTTCTCTTTTTGAAAGGGAACAGACAACGGCAGCCATCTTCTGTCTCCTTCCTACCTTTCTCGGAACTTGGATTTGAGAAGTAACTTGCTCTCGATAGTTAAGGCCAGGAAGAACGAGTAAAACGTAATATCATATAAGAGTGGAATAATACTTAATACTATTAGGGATAAAACATAACAAACATAAGGAGTATTTCTAATGAACGTAAAGTGCTGCGATGAATTTTATTATAAACCAACCCCCTTTTCCTTCTAATAACTTAATAAGTTAAGTGGTTGGCGGATCGGGCTAGATTTCTTCCTTCGAGCTAGCGTTGTACATGTGCAGGGGGGGAGGGTGGTAATACTTTATCGCTGTATCTCCGTAGGTACATAAATTGATCTAGCACAATGGATCTCGTCAATTCGGCAAAGCCCAAGCGATACAAAGACCTCGACCTGACAAATCGAGGCGTGTGATTCCACAGTGAGTAGATCCTCTGGGATCGAACGCTTTTGCCAATTCTTTTTTTCGTATTAGAACTTTTTATTACCATGAAGCGCGCTATTAGATTCGGATTCAACACACATTTCACAGGGATGTGGAGGGAGTTGAAATCGTCCTAAAGCGGCAAAGCCCCCCAGTGGTTTGGCTGTTTGCAAACCAACACCCAACCAACTTGTGCGTGACCTTACGATGACAGGATATTTATTTCTTCCCTCTCCCTTGCTCACAAATATCTCCACCACAAGAATCGAAGATATACTCCGCCCCCAACCCCTCCTTGAAAAAGCACCGCATATCTCCGTCGGCATGCTGGGCTCAGCGCGCCACAACTTCAGCCTCACGGCTCGCAGAACAAATCACGACCTCTCACTTCAGCCCAAGTAATTAGCAGCTTCAATGCTCGACTCTGCAAGCGGTGGAACTTTCCAAGGCTAGATCCAGCCCCATGTATCAAAGAATGCGATATGATAGGTAGGTGAGGGGATGGCGGGATTGATGTGAGCTGGCGAGTTGAATAAGTATCCACTCTTCCGGCTTGACTTATGCCTTGTCTTCGTCCCCCCTCTTTCTCTATTATTGTGATAACCCGGTGTTTCTCTGTCTTCACTTTCCATCAACCATTCGGTCCTCGATAGGCGCGGACGTCGAAGGTTGACCGGTCCGTCCTTTGCCAGCACGAAGTCTCACGACACTTGGACGGCAAGATGGGGTTTTGGAACGAGAAGAAGGGGAAGAAGGTCGCGGCGCAAGGTGTAGAGCCGCTGCGCAACAGTCCGCATTCGACATACGTGCTTTCAGAATTCGAGAAGAAAGATATGGTGCGTCTTGCATTCGGGAGAGCGTGGAGATTGCTCCCACTCTTTGCCCCTCCGATCGAAACCGAAAAGCTAATAACCGTGGTTTACAGGCATACAAGAAACGCATTCGGGTCCTGCGATTCGCGACCCGCTTCCTATCCCTCATCTTGAACATCGCCATAATCTCCACCATGTCCTTCGCTCTATACAAGTACTTTACAACGAAGAACGGATACTACGAAGGCCGCCCGACATGGGGCTCCAATACCATTCTCTGGCCGTCCATCATGCTGCTCGCAATCGCGGTGGTTACATTCTCTCTGAATCTCGCGACGTTAATCTCGTATTGTCGGAGTGGCGTCAAGGCTGCAAACAAGGTCAGCAATGTTGCGAGTTACATTGGCTACGCGTTCCTGGGAATCCATTTTCTGGTTTGGGCTGGGGTAGCTAGTGCCTATCGCGCCGCGAGAAGCCCACAAG
Organism: Amylocarpus encephaloides; assembly: GCA_019669835.1. Classification (NCBI taxonomy): domain Eukaryota; kingdom Fungi; phylum Ascomycota; class Leotiomycetes; order Helotiales; genus Amylocarpus; species Amylocarpus encephaloides. Next base: position 3,385 of record MU251691.1, read on the forward strand.
ATCTTTGGGGATATAGTTGTAGTGCTAGGGCAGACGCCATACAAGAGCAGGTTAAAAGCTTCCTGGATTTCGGGAAGTTGTGCACGATGCAGGTAAGTTTTCCCCGCTTCTTTGCAAATACAAACACCCTTGAGACCGAGGAATTGACAAAAGAATAGCAAGGATCGTGGTTCATCTCCATTGTCGAAGCTATTGTATACTTCCTGACATTCGTCGTCACGATCTTCATGCTCCGCCGAGCCTCGCACAAGAAGAAGATTGGAAAGATGAGAGAAAGTCTGAACATGGAGACAGGATACATGCAAAGCCACGAGATGGGGGGCTTCAAGCCTATCCACGGGAAGAAATATATGCCGCTGGACGGATGAGCAATGTTACTGAGGACTTCGGATTCGGATTATGATTAATATTATATACAATTTTCATCATACCAGCTCCTAGACGCCCCTTCATCGCTTGTCCGTTGCTTGTTCGTTCATTCGTTTCTCGTCGGTGGCTGGTGAATAGATCCTAGGAATCAACTTCTACCGCACCGTCTGCTGATACAACTTCCAGTCCTCACCATACCACAATCACAAAACGTCAGTACAAGCCCTCGGTGATCTCAGGAGAACATCCACTTCCCCGTTCACTACAGTAATGACCAGAACCGGCACACCCCTCTTCGCAAAGTCCAACCCAAAGAAAGCCGCCACGGCCGCCCCAGCAACCCACCCACCACGAACGAGGGTCGTGAGTTTCGGCGGGCGCGGTCGGTCCAGCGGTCGCAGGATGTCGGCCACGCGGATAGCGGCGTGAGGGAGGGAGAGGATGCCGCCGGAGGAGTTGTAGTCGGGTGTTCGCGGTGCGGATCTGTGCCGGTAGACTAGGAGGCATCTCGTGAAGGGAAGGGCTGCTGCCAGCTGGTCGATATCTACGGGTCACGGGGTCTACGGCTTTCTATCCGGCCCAACTTCTAGTCTTCTACGTAGTACTGTACCCACTACCAGGACTTCTCCTCCCCTCGTCCATTTGCGGGATGCGGCTCTCGCCCCTTTCCCGGCTCGCAGTTATTTACGCGCCCTCCAATCACAAGCATTGCACCCGATGTCAGACCCCTGCCCGAAATAGGGGTGCGCTTAAATGAGAATCCGACCTCTGCACCAAAGTTGCCCCGAGGCGGAATACCTTGGTACTATACTCGAGTACTATTCCGCTATTTTGTACGGAGGCACCCCTATGTATTCTGGTACGACTACTATTACTACTACTACTACGACTACGACTACGACTACTACGGGAGCCTACACTGCCATTCAACACCCTCTTTCCCATACAACGCATTGCATCGTACGTGCATGGACGACGTCCACGCCTCCACGACGTGACGAAAACACTCGTTCAAACAAAGGTCTCCGAACTGGCCAACCAGGAAGCTGGTAATGATCAGGCATGCTCGCGGCGGGCGGTGGCCGGCGGGGTGCAGGACGCGACTGGCGTGATGTACGGTTGGGATGTGGACGAGGAAGATTCTGGCGGGGCTCGAGGGGGGCTGCTCGTTTCGGCCCGGGCACAGTTGGACGGGCGAGAGTCTCCGTGAAGGGTGATTTAGGAGAGGGGGTTTGGAAGAGGGGTTTGGAAGAGGGGTCTGGGAGAGGCTGGAGCTCGATCTTCCTATCTCTGAATATTATTGTCTACTCAGGAATAGAACTCTCCTTGTGTTGGCGTGAGAAGCGACGGGGAAATAGGATGACTGCGTTGGCGTGGACCGTCCTATCTCTATGCGAAATAGAAGAAGTCTTGGGAATCATAGTAGAGAGGATGGGAGGAGGGGTGGATCTCCCGACACTTGCGTGGAGAGAAACTCTATTTCGAAAAGCAATGTCGGTTCGAGGATGGCGCAATTATTAGGTCATGAAATAAATCCCGAGGTGTAGATCTGGTTCCTGAACATTAGAGACTGATGAGTAGTTTGAAAGCTCCGAATTTGTTTTCCATTCCTGTTATTTGGGTCGGGTAAGCGACTGACGATTGTCTCATTTCACCCTATCCTTGATTAGCAGAGTTGCTCTTCGCACTCTCCAAATCGTCAGCCATGATATTCCTGATATCATATCGTGCAACGGAGCACTTCAGTCTATAATGCCTCACTGTATTGTTGAACCCACAGAACAGTCTCATCGCACCCTGTGTATGCCGCACACGTTCACAATCTTTTCCTAGCATCCCTTCCCTACTTACCATTTATGCATCTAGTCTCTGCGCCTTATTCTTGGGTCGTCCCTCCGCTATTTCGGGCAGATATCTCACTGATACACTGCCCAAAAGTGCCACGGCGATCAATACGACCCACACAAGGTAGCCATTGAGGATTTGTGTATGTGCCCCCAGAGCGAAAATGCTGGTGATGAGCACAGGGCCGACAGCGCGAATACCAGAGGTCAAGGTCAAGGCGACTGCATTGATAGTGCCGAGAGTTTGGTGAGAGGGCGATATATCGTTGAGTGCCAGCTGAACGCCAGCTTGGAAGACAAGGGTTAGCATCTGGGTATATATACGGGGAAAAACTTAAAAGAGAACATACTAAAAGCCATAGCAACCCCACACCCCAACGTCTGAGCCAAGGGTGCTATCGTCCAAAACGCAACCGTCCACCCGTTCCTCAAAAACCAATTGCACAACGGACTGCAGATGAAGAACAACGGCCATGCATATAAGCATGCGCGAAGGGTCCCGCCGGTACCGATGGCGTGTTGGAGAGGTGGGAAGATGACGAGGAGCCAGAAGGCTTGTGCGACGCCGGCGCTGCAGATGAAGGCTGATATGAGCATTGGGGAGAAGCCGAAGCCGCCGAGGGAGACTTCAGTGAACCAGAAGAGGGGAGATACTATAGGAAAGAGCTTAGCATTGAAGCAGGTGGGAGGGGGTGAGGGAGACGAACTTGCTGTGTATGCTATTCCGAGGAGCATGACATGGCTATAGAGGAATAGCACGGTCGGTACTCCTGGGGAATTGATGACTTCCCAAGTTGACATTGGTGGTGAAGGTGCCTCGGAGCCACTTGCTGGATTTCTTTCCAACGTCTAAAAAATTATCAGTGAGTGTCATCTTATCTGCTGCGAATCATGCACACCTCTTTCACAAAGAGCCCACATGCAATAGCAGCGCTCACAGCAAACAAACCGTTGGCGACAGTTGGTAGAGCATAAGGAAACTCCCGGAAAAAGGTAAAGCTTCCAAACAGATTTGGGTACTGCGCTGCCGGATCTTGCAGGAAACCACCTATATCTGTTAGTCCCAATCTTCCAACTTTATGAGACGACCATACCTAACAAAGGCCCCACAAAGATCCCCAAATTCCCACTAAAAGCAAAGAAGCTAAAAGCCCTCGCTGTCGTCCTGGGTGTACTGTTCTCCGTGATCATCGTCCTGATCGTCCTGTTTCCAATCATCAGCACAAACCCCCTAATCCCACTTCATTCATCCCCATCCCCCCTCCCACATTGTCTATAAATAAGGAGCACGTACACCACTGTCCCCGCAAACAACCCCGCACACATCCGAAAGAAAATCATCTGCCAGACCATCTTACTAAACCCAAAAAGCGCTGTCGCTACCGCGACACCGCCGAGGGAGAAGACGAGGATGGGTTTTCGCCCGATGCGGTCTGCGGCTCGACCCCACCAGATCATTACGAACATTTGGGTGAGGGAGAACATTGATTCCTATACATAATCAGGCCAAGCTCCCCGTGAAAAGGAGGATTTGGTGCGAGATACCAGGAGCAACTCACAATCAGCCCCGAATAAAAGCCTACATCTGCCTCTTCTAAGCCGCCGGTTTCCTCGATCATCTTATTGACAAACGGGAAGATGCCGAAGAACGCCATGGGCTCGATCAGCCGTGCGAAACATAGGAGGAAGATCTGGAGCTTGGGGAGTGGTTTGTCGTCGTCCTCGTTGGCATCCTCGGCGGTAGGGGAGAGGACGCCGCCATTGTTGTCTTTTGAAGGATTGGCGATGGGTTCGGGTGCTTGACTTTGGATTACCGAGGCGGAAGGCAGGAGGGGGGTGTTCTCATCTGCGTTTGGAGGAGCCATGGTGAAGAGTGGTGGAGGGTGGAGGAGGAGTGGAGGAGAGTGGAGGAGAGTGGAGGAGAGAGGCGGAGAGTGGTGGAGAGTGTGTGAGTGAGGTTGCTCGGTTGTGATGGGGATGGCGAGCCTCCTGGTCGCAATTGCTGAAATATCGAAGCTACAAGTTGTAAAAGGTAAGGTATTCCTTTTGCTTTCCCATAAGATCCGATCTCAAATTGTGTCGTTCAAAGACGAATTTATTCCATCTCTATGCTCATATGTTATATGTCGCGGCGAGCAACGCGTCGTTCGCTGTCTTCCAAACCTTCCTCCGGCCAACAGTGATCCAGATATCAAGGCCGCTTCAAGTGTCGCAACAACGGTGAGCTTCTTGAAAATCGCGGTTAGTGTTGTAGAATGTCCAGAACTAAATATGACTGGTCACGAAGCACCTAGATGGAGGGATGAGCTGACTAAGTTGCACAATTATGGTGGGGCGGTAAGCTATAGCGAGTCCTGATTAGGAAAGTCGATAGAAAATTGCTGATCAAATGTTTGCTTGAAAAAAATGTGGTTTATGTCTGGCACGGCATAATCTCATATCTCTAAACTTTTGTTGACAACAACAATTGGCGCATCATGTACTGCACTACTTCGTTTTCGTGGTCACCTTCCTCCGCAGATAACGACGTCTTTTCCACCACCGCTGGAAAATCATATCAAATCAATCCTGCTTCATGCCGCTCGAAAAATCAAGGGGCCAATCTCTTTGGCGTTCTCGGGTAGTCGGCAACCAATTGTACACTGGGCAGGTTCAAATACCATGCCACGACTCTGTCGAGACCAATACCACCACCTCCATGTGGAGGAACACCAACACTTTTGAACACGTCGACGTACCCCTTAAGACCAGGCTGGTTTGGATCCAAGCCCTTAGATCTAATCGTCGCCTCCAACTCATGTGGCAAATGAAGACGTTGACCTCCAGACAGAATCTCCTGGCCTCTCATCATGAAATCGTACGCATTGGTGACCTGAGGATTTTCCGGGTCGGGCATGGCGTAAAATGGTCTAGCTTCGACAGGGAATTTGTCAAGGACGTAGAAGTCGGAGTGGTACTTCTTGCGAATAAGCGCACCAAGAGCCTTCTCCTGCGCTGTGGTCATGTCTTCGTCATCGGAAACATTGGCATATTCGGGTGGCCCCTCTGCACGCAGGAGAGCTTGACCCTCAGCGAATGTGAGACGAACCTCCTTGCCGGGCTCCGGTAGCAAGAATTCTTCGGATGGATAAACCGAGCGAATCAGTTCAATCTCTTCCCGGTATTCGGTTGCGAGCTTTCCAAAGATGTAGATGAGGACGCCCTCTAGCATGTGCATAACTTCGTGGTAGTGGTCCTCGATTTCCATCTCCATATCAAGACCCATGAACTATTCCCTATTAGCGTCTGCTCCGCAATTGGATTTAGGACCATACCTCAGTCATATGTCTAGGCGAATTCGAGTTCTCTGCTCTAAACACAGGATGTACACAGAAAACTCTCTTTCGTCCACCGGCAATCTCAATCTGCTTATAGAACTGAGGAGATTGGGCCAAATAGGCTTGTTTGTCGAAGTATGGTAGTGTGAAAACATTGGCACCACCTTCCGAAGCAGCGCCGATTAAACTTGGAGGATGAAATCGCTTGAATCGACGAGCTCGTAGGTAGTCGCAGAATAGATCCTCGACAGCTATTCGGATATCCGCAATTGCTTGGTTGACTGGGGCACGCTTGTGCATCGCTGGGTTGTTGAGATGGGTAGCCAGACTCGCGACTGGGGCGCCGTCCGAGATACTCAGACCTGCCTCGTTGTCAGCATATTCCCAATAACATGAACGCACATCTCTCACCTTCAACAGCAGGGGCATCACTCGCCGTCTCATCATCCAAATTCCCCACCGCCCTGCTCGCCGCCCCCATCCCTAACCCAAGCATCTCAGGCGCAGGCGCAACAAGATACACCTTTGTAAGATGCAACTCGAACCCACTAACCTTACAACTCTTCACGGGCTCCAAAGGCTTCATAACCATCGCCTCCACACTGACAAAACTCTCCAACTTCAAACCCCCAATCCACTTCACCATCTGCCTACTCACGGGTTCGCCCTCAGCGCTCGCAGAAACAACGCCTTGAATTGTCCAGTTCCTTTCCTCCCTCAACTCTACAAACGCCATCTTCGCCCCCTGCATCCTCGCATTCTGAATCCATGCCCGCAACTTAATACTCTTGCCCACATGTTCCTCGCCGACATTCCGTAGATTCACAATCGCAGACTCGATCTTCTTATCCTTGGACACCTCGCCGTAATTGTCCTTCGCGAGATCTTCCACAGGACCGGAGGAGGTGGCAGCAGCGGCAGCCTCGCGTTCTGCGGCTTTGCGCGCTTTCTCTGCTTCTTTTTTGGCTTTGGCTTCGGCTTTTTTGGCACCTTTTTTGGACGGGGCTGCGGCTTCGTCGCCGGTTACTGGTGCGGGAGAGGAGGCGGGGTCGGTGGGGACATCTTTTGGTTGTTCGGCCGCCATGATTAGAATTTTTGGTGATGATATGAGAGGCTGGAAGGTGTTGTGCGACGTGCGATGCGATTGCGTGGAGTATTTGTACTTGACAGACCACTCAGTGTGAAGTCGACGACGTTAATCAATATTTTGGCGGGGTCGTCGTTTTCTCGCTTCGGGTTAGTGAGGGGCAGAAAAAAAGGGGGGCACTTTCTAGAGACACACCTCAATTGCTACTAACTCGTTCGGGCACCCCACCCAATAAGCTCGCCAATTAGTAAGCAATTGGGTGGGACTAACCGACCGAGTAGGAGGAATCCAGATCTCAAACGCTTAGCCGTTGAAGACGGCCGCTAAAACATAGACGAGGCCATTCTGAGAATGTACTCAGGGAAGAGCGGGGTTCTTGACTCTGCCTGCGTACACCCAGAACGATTTCGATCCTCGTAGCTCCCTGTAAAGCCAGTAAATCGTGATAGTGTACGAAGAAGAATTCCACGAGATAACTCGAAATCGGAAAAGAGAGCCTGGCTAGCCGAACTTGACTTATTTCAGACGAATATATACTTGTCCCGGAGATCCTTGCACGGCGTCCCGCATGCCCAGGGGAAGGGGAGGTTACAATACAGTACTTAACCCCTGGTGCCTTCGTATGAGAATGGCTGTATGTAGAGATTACACTTACTTAGTTGTTAGGACTCCAAGGGTATGTATGTATGATGTGATATCCATATCAGCCCCTGGCAATCGCTTATTGTCGTCATACTATTGGGTGCACCAGCGAAACAATGAGAACACCCCGTCCTTGAGGGTCGTCGAGATTGAGTCCTACATAAACCGGATTGCTGTTCCCCCGCCTCGAAAGCTGAGCCATACGGCCATAGCCATATACAAAGTGTCTTAAAGACAACGCAAGCACACTCGGCGCGGAATTAGTCATTACTATAATACTCCAAGACCTTACCTTACACACAGCCGATTCAGCCAATAGACCCGTAGTGCAAAGCTCAAACGCTTACTCAACGCCATGCTAGCTACGAATATGCCCCAGGTGATGCAAGCTTCCCCCAAGGTCAATAAATAGTTCGACCAATACAATATCTATGCGTTAACTCCATTATGCACCCGAGTTCCATTATACGGTCAAATAAATCCCCACATCACACCAGAGGTCCTATAGCCACGACGTGTAATACTCGGTCGGCTAAAGATCGTGGAAACCACCGCCTCTCTTCTCTGCGCAAGTGAATAGATTGATGTGATTGTCCTCCCTGGCGGCGCAAGCCAACATCATTCGGTGAGGGTGGAATGCGGTTGCGGCAATGGGAGAGCCGCGAGCTTGGTGCAGGAAGCTGGAATAAGGTTCGACCCGAGAGAGCTCCTTTCCTTCGAAGTTGAAGACCTTCACGGTATGATTCCCAGTGCCACTGTGAACCGTTAGCTCGTTCGCGTCGGGGAATATGAATGCACTTACACTGCAAAGACAGGAAGGTGTTCGTGAGTGCTTGCCGTCATTAGGGTTTGGTTGGTAGCACGGATGACCTTCAAAGGTTTATCCATTCTGATGTCCCATAGCTTCACTTTACCATTCCGGCTGGCAGACAGGAGCTCACGTTGACCTCCCCGCTGCATATGGACGCTCTTGATCCAAACCTTGTCGGTGTCGTCCTTCCATTTCTTGACCATGGCTTCCTGAGGACGATTGCGTGCATCGAACACTCGGACGGCACCATCCCCAAAACCTGCTACGAACATATTGCCCGTCATTTGATCTGAAGTGAGAGATGTGACACACGATCCCGATCGTGCATTGATGTCGACAACGCACCGCTCCGATGATGCAGCCCATACTCTGATCACCTTCACATCGCCGGCGACTAATAACTTGCCTGACACTTGTTGCCAGTCCAGGACCATCCCGGAGTTGACGTTGCTCGGAACCAGATGGGTTAGAGCACGCCACGCGGATGCAACCTCGATCTTGTTGCCCGAGTCGTAGTTTCTATAGATCCGGATGACACCATCTGAAGAACCAGTGAGAAGAAAAGCTTGATCATCTTCGTTGATAAATTGAAGGTCGCTGATCTTGGACCCTTCTGGGTTACCATTTGAAAAGCGGGACAACCTGTCTTGCTTCTTCCAGTCCCAGATACAGATTGTGTCCCGGTCATCCGATACGGCGAGGTGATCCTCGAATTGGTGCAAAGTCATCTTGGATGGTTGCGTTTGATTATTGAAAAATCCAGAGGGGTTGGTCCACTTGGCGCTGCCAGCAATCTCCTTTTGAGGTTGGGTTTCGCGGAGGATAGCCTCATTTCGAGATCTCCGCCACAACCTCTCGTTGTAATCGGTACTACCAGGCTCTTCCGCTTCATTGGGCTTCATTTGAGGCTCACGGAAGTACTCCACGGACCACTCCAAGAACGTGCTCTGAAGTGGAAGTTTGGGGGCCTCGGACATGTCTCGAGGGTGGAAGCCTCCCGAGTTGGGTTCTTTGGCAGCGTGATATGAGCCAGGGGTTGACGCGGCATCATTGACCTCTGGTGGAGCGCTGAAATCGACGGTCATCCTCGACCGCAGCGGAAGCGGACCTCTCTGTCGAACCCGTGCCGCTGGCTCCGGCAGTGAATTGTCACTGCTTCCGCCGAATGGCAAGGTGAACAGGTAGCTAGCCGTCCGCTTCAAGAGGCCTTGCTGTGGCGTCGGAGTTGCAGTAGACTCCTGGGGTGCTGGGGTGCTGGGACGCTGGTCAGACGATCGCTGACTGGAACCGGAATGTTTGGGTGCCCGACGATTCAACTCGTCCATCAGCGCTTGGGTTGGGGAGCCAAGTGGTGATTGCAACATGGAGCTGTGGACAGAATCCACGATAATGGTGGCATTTCGCTGGACCTCCGGATGAGGATCCACAGACATGATGAGAACGTGCTTCCAGACTGCCGCAAATATCGAGTTGTGAGAAAACCCCTGGGCAGAGGCTTTGATTGTGCCATCCCGGTTACGGTTCTGCTTCCGTGCATAGTGAAGTCCCATCTTGTGATCTAGCCCATCATCTTGCGGCGGATGAACACGATATTCTCTTTCCTCGACAAGCTGCTCGTATGCCACCACGAAAAGTTTGTTCTCGTATCTTTGGACGAACCTCGAGAAGAATACCAGCAATTCCTTGCGTACCATGGCATTTCCATCGTAGGCCATCTCTATAATAGTCCACGCGATTGATTCTTCTACTCGTGCCACCTCGTCCGTCAGGTCAGGGATCCCCAAGAAGGTCGTCATGGCATAAAGCATGGCAGCTCGCACCTCGCAACAGGTGTCCCGGACCAAGGTGGAAAGCTTCGTGGGCGCATTGTCCCGGATTCCTTTCCATTTCGCCTCTGGGAGGTCATTCCACAGCTGACTGATGCACAGACACGCCCATTGTCTGAGTAAAGGATTGTCCATATTCTGCAGATGATCCAAACAATGAGCCATGATGTCAGACTGATTGCAAACCATCTGTCCTTGCCGATAGCCGTTGCACAGCATGGCGAGGATGAAGGTACACATTGCCTTGTGCTCCAGGCCATCCACAACGGGGAGTTGCTCGGTGGGCTTCAAGATGTTGGCGAAGTAGGTATATCCAGAGTCTTTGAGTAAGTCTTGTTGGCAGGTCAAGTCGACCGCGAGTACCCGCGTCCAGATGAAGACCATGACCGGCTTCAACTCCTGAGCTGCCGACTGGAGAAGTTTCAACACGTAAGGGAAGATGCCGATGCTAAGGGCAAGATTGACGGCCCACGGACCCAAGTCAAGGAACTTTCCCAGGAGGATGAGTGCCCTAACTCTGTGCTGTTGACTGAGCAGTACCTGCAAAACGACCGGCAATTGATCGGGCGCCTTATGTTGCACGGCACCTTGGGTCAGGTAGACCTCGAATGCTGTAAGCTGCTCCGTAAAAAAGCTGGAGTTGTGGAATTCATATTCGGGCCGAATTCCTTGCTCCTTCTCCTCTAGCATGGGCAACTGGGCCAGGGCCATTTCGACGGCAAGATCCCAACTCTCCCACAAAGGGTGTTGGTGGGTATCTGGGAGCTCAGGATACGATTGAGGATGGCAATTGTAAGCACCCATGATTCTCTGTGCCAGCAAAAAGTTTCGGAAAAGGGCTGCAACCATCAGATCCTGGCGAAAGAACTTCCGAAACAGAGGTCTGGGTAGGGTCGTCCACGCAATTGTATCCGTGATTGCTGTGAAGATCCAGTTCAGCTCGCCTAAAGGAGTACGCCGCTCCTGCAATTTGCCTGGCAGCTTTTTCGCCTGCTCGGGTGTAAGTGGTGAGGGCAAGGGATTTTGCAACACGAAGAACCACAGCGCCATCTCGATGGGGGTTGTCAGGCAAGATGTGAAGACGTCCGCTGGGAGGAGAGGATTCGTGGGGAGGCTCTCCTTGACGCCACAGGCCGCGAGGTGGATATACGGCTTGAAGCTAACCGCAGGATAGGTGGGATCCTTGGCCAGCTGCTCTTCTTCTTCCACCTCGTGCTTTTCCACAAACCGATGAAAATTGCTTAGGATATTACCGGCGTCCGAGCAGTCCCAAACAAAGAATGTCGGAGCGGCAAGCCATGTCTGAAGGTCGTATAGGGAGATGGGGATGTACTGTGTATAATTCTTGTTGAACACCCAAATTTCCCCGGAAGCCGTGGGCTTTGGAACGCCGTGGCCGTTGTAGTGAAAAAGGACGCGCTCATCCTTCGCATTTCGGCGAAGGGAAACACAGAACTTCTTAGTCTCCTCCACCGATGGGTCCAGATACTGTTTGTATCTTGTCCGGATTGCCAAGGTTTCGTATTGTGCTTGCAGCGACTTGCCAATCGTATCGAGTGCCTTGGGGGCCGGTGGATGTGTAGGATCCTGCCATGCCTCCAACTTGGCTCCAGGTATGGTCTTCAATTGATCTGGGGGTTCGACACCGATATTTAGACAGATGGCCAATGCTGCAGAGACAGTCTTCAGACGGTCCTTCATCCTCCAGTCTTGTAGTTCGTATGCTATAGCTCTCGGATTGCCCGTGGTTTCATGTCTCTTGTCGGTGAAGTACATGTACCAGTTCTGTTGCCCTCTGTTAGCTGATGCCCGAGCATGGAATCCCCACCGTGCCGCGAGCACGGCGACGAGATGTGCGCGCAGTCTGGTGCCATCAAGCGCCTCCACCGCTCGGTCGAGGACCTTGTTCTTGTGGTGCTTGAGCAGATCCCATGGGCCCTGATCTTGGGGAATCCCAGCACCAAAGAAGCTCAGATTCTCGATGACCGGTGTATCCATTGGCGCTGATTGCAAGACCTGTGGAATACAAGTCGGTGACTCTGGCAAACCTCGTCGCAGGATGGCAAGACAATGCTGCTGAACTTGTGACTCGCCTCATGTGTCGGCTCATAGCTCGGCTCGAGGCTCTCCTCATGGCTTTTTTCATACCGCGCCTTGTAGTTCACCTCATCGTTCGACCATCCGCAGCGGGTGCCAACCATACAAAAGGGAAAGAGCGACCTACATTTGCCAGTTGCGACACATACTCCTCCGAGGCATAGTGGTCTTCAAAACCATGTCTCGCTCCCCACACCTGCCACTCTTCTTCGCCCGGAGACTCAAAATCATCTCCTCTTGGTCCGAAGTCACTTCTGGATCGCAAGAGCGGCTGGGGCCGTCGCTGCGAAGTATCTCGGACCGATTCTTCCGGTTCGGATTCCCCGGTTACACCTGACGCCGTCGTCGGTAGCGACTGGAGTGAAATCCTCCTGGCCACAGCAGAGCTGCTCGCATTTGCCGTTGTTCCTCCTGGCACAGCTGATGATCTGCGGATGTCGAGGTTCGACGGTGTCGTTCGCCGCCCGTTCATCGGAACTGGGTCATTACTCACGGCTGGGCGGGGATTCATGGGCGCAGACGTGCTATTCGGTAAGGGAGGCTCCTGTCGCAGGTGCGACGGACCAGGCACGTAGCTTTGCGGGCGGGACTGGTAAGGAGAAGATATATATGAAGCGTGAGGGGATGGTCGAGGATGGTGTTGTGGCCGGCGGGAACCACCATGGTGCTGGACCGCGACAGCCGTCATGTCCACCCCGAGGGAAGAAGAAGTCTTCTCAGCGTCGACAAACGACTTTATTGGTCATCAAGGAGCTCTTGGACACCAAAGTTGAAAGGGTACTGTAGCTGAAGGCTGTGACTGCGTGGGGAAGGTGAAGCGTTCGAGCTGAGGATAAGCAGGTTAGATGGAGGCAATTGGTCAACCGTTGATATGCTTGCAACACTCGGGACGGTGGAAAGAATCAACTGACCTTTCAGCAAGGAAGGACGAAGCCCGTCTGCCCGACGTCAAATATCCAATGTGTTCATGAGCGCACGGTGGGGTGCTGTCTCCAAAGGTGATGAAGGTTCGAAGCGACCTGGAAATATTCATTGGATCTCGTCACGAGCTCGACGCGGAGGCAAATCATCGGAGTGCGTGAACAAAAGCCGACGAGAGCCTCATCTAGCCGCCTGAGGTTGAAGGCATGAATCACGGCGAGGTCGTGCCGAGGCGGGTCCGAGAATAGGGGTACTCGTTCGGTTAGTGTCAGCCAATTGCTTATTAATTGGACAAATACCCCATAGCGGAAGAGTACCACTTCGGGCCAGGGCAGATGTTGCAATGCAACTTGGTCATTGGAGGGGAGACCACGCTTTTCGATATACCAGTGCCGTCTGGCCATTTGAAACTCAGAGCTTGAACTTCGTCGGTGTCTTGCGACTTCGTCCCAAGCGAGGAGCGCTAAGTATAAAGATGCCGAGTTGGTTGACATCGAACATGTAGAAGCATGAAACGTGACGTAATTTTCAAATGCGGTGCCCATGGGCCCTCGTTCTCAGCATCTTCTCGTGGCTGGCAGCACTTATCCTGACGGATGGTAGATACGGATACTGAGATATAGAGGACTTGCACTGAGTACCACGTATAAGGCTCGTCCACCCAATTGCGTCCGTAGTTGCCCAGGACCAGCGCAGGAGCAACCGCCACTCCAATCCGCTCACGTGACAAGTCAGCCATGATGCACTGCGACTCCGCGAGGTGGAGGCGGCACCTCTATTTCGGGATCCGGATGCACTTCTGCGGGATTGACTTCTGCACTCTGCAGAAATGTTTCCCCTGAGCCAGTTACGTAAGCCATTGGGCTGGTGGTGGACTGGTGGACTAGCCGAACGAGTACCCCGACTAACCCCCAAGTCTCCCACAACCCCTACATCCTCCATACTGCGTTGGAGGACTACGTACCAAATCACAGCACGACGAGGTCTCTCATCCAGACGAGCCAGCCTACACAGTACACACGCACTCTCGCAGCTTGGCCAGCCAGGAAACTCTTCCCAAGTCTCGTCGAGATGCACTGCTAATCCGGGAAGATCTGCTCACCTGGGGGGCTACCCTTTCTTATATGTACGCAATTCATTTGGCCATGCGACCCCGTCCGTCTGTTCCAACTCTGGTATCTGGTCTTCGGGCGCGGTTGGCATCTCCATCCCCACCCAGCTTGGCCCCAAAGGCGATGCTGTCCATGGAGACAAACAGATGGACGGACGGACCACAGCTGGAAACGAAGGTCGGGATCCAGGAACTGAGATTGTGACGACGATGCGAGGACGGCGTGCCTTACTTCGTGGTCGCGCAGATTGAATCAACAGTGGTGATGGGTGTGGATGGGGTGGACGACGCCTTTTTGCAAGCGGCATCTTGATCCATTTGAGAGCCCGCCTCCTAAAGTTAAATTATGAAACATCCCCTTTGAGGCAAGGCGTGGCACCGACCCCCTGAATGATGTGGAGGCACCGGAGGGTGGAGGGCATGATGGATCATGGATGGTCTGTCGAAAACTTGAAAGCGACCAAGACTGTGCAGCGTGCACCTCCCGTAGAATGGGAGATGAAAGAAATTTGAAGAACAGGTCTCATGAATGATTCCTGTCACCTGTGGTCGCATGAGTACAATCATTTCGAATTCGCTCTCGCTCTTCCTCCATCGTCATCCACAACCACGACCACGACCTCCGTGCTACGCACGCCGTACAACAGCCCCTTCTCCTTTGGTGCCGGCCGGTCGTTCTATTCATAGGTGTTGTGTTGGGTGAGACGGAGATCGCTGCAGTCGCTATCGATACTGAATTCTGCCCGCTGCTTGATATTACTCGTTGCTCGTTACGTGGTACAGTACCGGAGAACAACTGAGCGAGAAGCGACTTTGCTTTTTTGGGTCGACACCAAGATCCTTTCTCGACACTCCTCCAGCAACATCCTGGGACCCCATCAACAAGCATCCCGCCATCTGCGCAACAACTGCAATTTGCACTCTCGAGAGCTACACCTCCATCTTCACTCCGCTCCTTTCTAGCACAGGGCATTCGTTCATTTCGGGCGACGAGCGACCAGCGGCCAGCGACCGTCAACTCGCCGGACATCACCCTCACAGACGGACTCCCAGCCATTCCAAACATCGGGAGGCACTCAGACGCATCCTCCTTTTCTGCCAACCTCCAGCTCCCCGAGACCTGTAATCATCGTGACGACATCACACGCTTGAACCACTCAGCCCTAGACTACGAAGGGCGCGCAGTCAGTCGTCCGCCGCGGATGGCACGATGGCATTCCTCTTCAAGAGCAAGAAGAATGCAGAAAAGGCCCAAGCCACGAGAGACGTAGCAGGATCGCAGGCCTCGCTCGACAGGACGACTGCTCGCATGAATGAGAAGGGCGCCGTGCAGACGTCGACGCCGGGCAGCAGTGTCAACAATTCAATCACCTCACTCCAGGGCGCGGGCAATGCGACGCCAAGTCCTGAGCAGGTGAACGGCAGGAGAGGGCAGCAGAATGCTGAACCATCGTCAGACCTACCCGTGAGTAACCATGACTCCGGCTAACTGCTATTTAGTCCAATGCGCGATGTGTTCGACCAGATGGAGGCTAATGTTCTCCAGTTGCGAAATGGTGCAGCCCCCAGTCGACCTCTGAACTCGAATCCTAATGCCTCGCTATATCCATGGTCGCAACGGACGTTGACATATACCACGACGCATCCAAGCCCCTTTCCCAGATATGGCGCGGCGGTGAACTCGGTGGCCTCGAAAGAAGGCGACATTTATTTAATGGGAGGGCTCATCAATAGTTCCACCGTCAAGGGCGATTTATGGATGGTCGAGGCGGGAGGGAACATGACTTGCTATCCACTGGCAACCACTGCGGAGGGACCAGGTCCACGAGTCGGCCATGCCAGTCTGCTGGTGGGGAACGCTTTTATTGTCTATGGTGGTGACACCAAGATGGAAGATTCCGACGTCCTCGACGAGACTCTATATCTCCTTAACACTTGTAGGTGGAAGTCCATGCGATATCTATCTGCAGGCATACTAATGAATGTAGCCACTCGACAATGGTCAAGAGCTGTGCCAGCAGGGCCAAGGCCGTCAGGAAGATATGGCCACTCCTTGAATATCGTTGGGTCGAAGATCTACGTCTTTGGAGGTCAGGTGGAAGGATATTTCATGAATGATCTGGTGGCTTTTGATCTGAACCAGCTCCAAGTCCCTACGAATCGCTGGGAGATGCTCATTCGTAATACTGATGAAGGAGGACCACCTTCTGGCCAGGTACCGCCCGCGAGAACCAATCACTCCGTGGTCACCTACAACGAGAAGCTCTACTTGTAAGTTAACGAGCGATGTTCATATGGGTTTTGCTAACTTCAATGTTCAGATTCGGCGGTACTAATGGTTTTCAATGGTTCAATGATGTCTGGTGTTTCGACCCAATAACGAACACTTGGGCCTCTCTTGATTGTATTGGATATATACCCGCCCCACGAGAGGGCCATGCCGCAGCAATCGTCGACGATGTAATGTATATCTTTGGTGGGCGAACCGAGGAGGGAGCAGATCTCGGAGATCTTGCGGCCTTCAGAATTTCGACCCGGCGTTGGTACACCTTTCAAAACATGGGGCCATCCCCGTCGCCGCGTTCCGGACATAGCATGACTGCATACAACAAGCAAATTGTTGTTTTGGCAGGCGAGCCTAGCACCGCAACTAGAGAGGCATCCGATTTATCGATCGTCTATCTGCTCGATACAAGCAAAATTCGCTATCCTAACGACCAGCAAATTCAACAGACTCCATCGGGAGAACGGGTTGGGGCGGTCAGGAGACCAAGTGGCGGAGAAAAGGCTGGAATGGCGGCCACCCGTGGATTGACTTCTCGTGATGGGTCTGCTCTTCCTGAGCCAAAGAGGATCAATGCCCCCCCCAGGGAAAGCGTGATGGGACAAGCCCCATATGGCCAAAGGAACGGACAGCCAGGAGTGAATGGGAATGATTCGAATGGTGTGGCGCCGGGCTCAGCGCAGCCACAAGGGCCTCAGGTACAACCTCAAGGCGCTCAAGGTCAAGGACCCCCTCCAGGGGGGTCTAAACTTCCGCGCGCCTCGGTTGCACAACAGGCGCCATCTGGTCCACCTCCTCAGCAACAAGCGCCGCCTCCTCGCGGCCCCCCTACAAACCCGCCTGGGCCCCCATTGCAAGCGAATAATGGCCCGCCCCCTCAGGGAAATGTCCAGGGTAACAGGCAAGGCAATGGTCAAGAAATCGGACGCGGGAAGCCCCAGGGACGACCAGAGAGGGGTTACGGACCTGCCATCGATACTGGCGCCGTGCGCAAACCATCCGTGGAGAATATGGGTTCACAGAACCGGAACCTGTCTCCTGCACCCAGAAACAGTCCTCAGCGAGAGAGCCCAATCACGAACGGTCGACGAACACCAACACAAGCTCAGCAGCAGCACCAGAAGAATGCTTCGACCGACAATGCGCCTCCCGTAAGTATGACCACGGCCGGGTCAACAAGATCATCTTCTAAATCAAGATCCAATCGGCAGCAGGGCTCTGTTGACAGCACGAACGAGCCCAAGGAGTCTTCTCTGAGAAATGTTACCAACCGAGCGACCTCCCCGCCCCCTCCGTCGAGACAAACAAGTAACCCACTCAGCCGAAGAGGGTCGGCGAGAAATTCACAGTCGGTAGCGCTCCTGAAGGAGCTGGACATTGCCAAGAACAGGAACGCTTGGTATGCCTCCGAACTCGAATTGGCTAGAAAGGCTGGTTACACCCCCAACCCCTCAAGCAGTCCTATTCTCGATCAAAGGGCCGCCGAATCCTTTGACGATGAGGACAAGCCCTTGATAGAGGCATTGCTGGCCATGAAGCAGGAGCTCGCAAATGTCCAAGGATCTATAGACAAACAGGCTATCCTAGCCGCCAAACGGATTGCCGAGGTTGAAAAGCAACGAGATGCCGCAGTGAGCGAAGCGGTCTATGCCAAAGCGAAATTAGCCGCGCACTCCGGCAGTCAAAGTAGCACGCCTCAGCCAGATAGCGATGCACGAGATCTGGGAAGCTTGTCAAGTGATCGATCGACAGATATCAGCAGAAAATTGGCGGCGGCTTTGGCAGAGCAACGTGATCTTAAGAACAAGATTGAGATGATGGCAACCGAACTCGAATCTGAGAGGAAGGGGCGGAAATTAGCCGAAGACTCGCAAAATTCTGTCCAGCAACGCATGGCGGAACTGGAAGCATACAAGCAACAAAATTCTTCGGAAGTCGAGTTGTTGAAAGCAGAGCTGCACGAATCCCAGACCAAGGCCCGAGAAGATTCCATCGTGTACGCCGAAGCCTTCGCTGCCGCACAACTGGCTCGGGTCGACAAGGATGACCTCGAGAGGAAGTATCAAGAGGCAGTCGGGTCGTGGAAGGTTCACAACGACACCTTCGAGTCGTTGAGGGAGGCAATCACCTCTTCAGCTGACATGCGGAGTCTCCTGGAACGCAAACTGGATGAGGAACGATCCCAACGCGAGCTTGCCGAGAATGCACTCATCAAGCTAAAGTCGGAACACGAAAACCTCAAAGCGGAACTGGAAATTGCCACTCGACGCCTTCGTCATGCTGAGAACCTAGCGGAACAACATGCGAATGAGGCTCGTACTCACAAGCACGCAGTTGTCAGCGGTTTGGATAGGGTCAATGCTCGGGATCTTGGCTCTCAGAATTCTTCTAGCGATGAGAGAAGTGTCGCCCTGCAAGCTCAAGTCGCATCCGCTGGCACCCTAGCTCGAAAGTACCAAGCTGCCGCTGACGTGGCTTCGGAGAAACTGCGAAGCGCCGAAGAACGTATCGCAGGCCTGGAAGCCTATCAAGAGCAGGCAAGCAGGGAAGGAATGTCCATTCGAAAGCAACTTCAGGCGAATATGCGTGAGGTTCAGACTCTTCAAGCCGCGAACTCCGACATGAAATACCAACTTGCCAATCAACAGCTGGAGACAAATGCCGTCAGCGTTCAGCACAACACCCTCAAGGATATCCTAAGTGAGCGTGGCATGAGCCCTGCGGGTATGGCCCGCGCTAGAGTCCTCTCAAGCCCTCAATCTGGCACTGATACTCCTGATACCACCCGTCTCCGTGAATTGGAACAACAGCTGACGTCTAGCACCGAGGCTCATCAGAACACCAAGCAATTGTATGAGAGTCGCGAGCAAGAAGCTGAGGCTACCTATCGTGAGAAGTTGGGTCAGCTTGAGCACGACTATCAGTCCGCCGTTCATTATGTGAAGGGTACCGAGAAGATGCTCAAACGGATGAAGGATGAACTGTCGAAATACAAATCTGACAACACCCGCATGAAGGAGCAGCTGACGGAAGTTGAGGAACGCACAGCATCGAAGGCGGCCCCTGCCGAATGGGAAGAGGAAAGGACGTCCTTGACAGGGCAGATTACCGCTTTGCAGTTGGAGATGAAGAATACTGGCTCGCAACTTGAGCGCCAGATGACAGAAGTCAAGTCTCAGCTTGCTTCTGCACAGCAAGAGCGGGATCATTTCCAAACGTCCCACGAGGAAACGCAAAGACAATTGTCCTTGGCCCAACAGGCACGCTCGGAGCTTTCTCAACTCCAGGAGGAGAACTCCCTACTAGAGAAGAGGGCCCAGGATGCCGAGCAGAAGGTCTCCCTTCTTCT
Source organism: Amylocarpus encephaloides (assembly GCA_019669835.1). Classification (NCBI taxonomy): domain Eukaryota; kingdom Fungi; phylum Ascomycota; class Leotiomycetes; order Helotiales; genus Amylocarpus; species Amylocarpus encephaloides. Next base: position 23,043 of record MU251691.1, read on the forward strand.
GGATCAGGTTGAATCTTCGGTCGACAACTATCGCCGTCAATCTCGACAGGTCGAGCCAATTGGCGCAACCCCATCACACCATCAACGTACACTCTCGGCCACCGAGAGCATTTCTGAAACCTCCTTGTATGGAAACGATAACCGCAATTCGATGGCCTTGGATAGCCTTGCGAGCGAGCTAGAGACCCTCCGAACCCACTGGGAAACCACCAACAAGACTTATCGCTTGAGCAACACCTTCGATTTCGAGGACCGTTCCTCGTTACCCAAGGTGGACGATGGGAAGCCCGGAGAGCTCAGTGGAAGTCTCTCGGATTGGCGAAAGAGGCTAGATGCTGAGGAGGAGGCTTCTCGAAGTCGAAAAGATGATGACACCATGAGCCCTGGTGGCATGAGAAGAGAGATGAGCCCAAGCGGCAAGGAAGTCGGTGCCAACACTCAACATGCCGGGGTCAATGTCATTTGAGCCATTAGCCTGATCTTGTTCAAACACACTACCAACCACGCGACAATGACGGGGAGTAAGGGTGCGTGGAGTCCAATGCATAATAGAAAGAGTCAAGAGGTGTGATGGGTGGCTGGGTGCGTAATATTGCGATTCCAAAGCGTTTGCACTCGGTGGTATAACGAACGACTTACGGCCTCGCCAAACGCCTGCAATGGCTGTCCTCCATTGCTACTGGCTCGACTTCATCGAATAGAAGGCTTATGAGGGCGTTTTTGTTGGACCGATTCTTCCATGAAGGGGAAGCTTGTTGGATTCAACCCATTCGTCATGCGTTCCTCTATCTTCTCTGTGGGATTCATATGATGATGTTCTTTCCCCTTTAATTTCCTTTGCGATAATCTGATTATCTCGTGGCTTCTATTGAAGCGGGGTTTCGGCCGGATATTATATCACGATTGCTTTTCCCTGTGGCGGCTTTTTCCCTCTTTCCCCCGCCATGGGTTTTTTTCTTTTTGTTCTTTCTGTGCCAGCAACCTTTTTTTATTTCTGCCGTCCTTCGCTCGGATTCTGCCCTTTCTATATGCTGCATGTTTTGTTCGCATGAGGGAGAATATGGATACACGACACAGCACCCAACAACGTAATGTACAGTACAATATGATAAAAGCCGTCCTCTTGACTTTATGGCTACGGTAGTGCGTGGGTAGGAGTAAGAATTTCAAGCGAGAAACTGGAGGAGGAAAGAGCGAAGTGTATGAGGAGGAATGGGGAAGATAGTTGTTTCTTGGGGTTTTCTTTCGGTACCCAGTGTGGGAAAGATAGGGAGTAGGTTTGGGCTGCAAGAATGGGATGGACAGATCCAGGAGAAATTAAGTAGGGCTTCTGTCGGGATGAATGGAGTTGAGATGTTGCCACTCTTGATGACCTGGTTGCTTCCCGTGAATTGTTCGAATGTGATGTTGGCTTCCCACGATTCAAGTGAACGAGGGTATCTATTTACTCCAGTCGTCGAGTCTCCCTGCGCGAGTTGAGACTCATTGTCTCGATGGAGGAGCCTCAAGCACGGGATGTATTAAGGTTACGGATCCTAGGCTCAATCCCTCCTCCCATGTGGCATCAGCAAGGATGGGTATTTGCTCTGCAGCTATCAGAGCTTCTGCAACTCCCTCTCTCCATCTGAGCCTAACGAGTAATGGGTTCTTGGAGTATTGGAAGAAGAAAGGATATGATAACCTTAGATGGAAACAGCGGCCTGTGCTCTTTGATCTGTTAATTCAAGGCGCTACCTCGGAACGCCAACCTCACCCGCTGGCTGGATTGTGTATTCCGTACAAACCGAGTCCTCATCCCGCCACTGAGACTCACCAGGACAATGCCTCGCGCCAGACTCCGACGGCCGCGCCCGTTAGATACACTGTTCTGCCTCCTCCAAGACACTATACTCGAGTACCCGAAAGACCCCCTCGACTGCACAACAGCGAAATGTCAAGCACGTCTCGATCCCGCATGGGATTGCTTCTCGTTGCCTTTGGTGAGCGCTTGCATTGGTTTTATGAATGCTCAGCTCACGGAGGGTGGAGGTCAACACAGAGAATACAGGCTATCCGCACGACACAGACTACCCACCCGTATAGCTAATAAAGGAACATCAGGAGCACAAGTCCCTAGTTCTCTCGTATAGCCCTGGTCGCTAACCGGCGTTGTCTGGTCTTGCCGTGGGCTTTGCTAAGCGTCTTCACACCAGATACCTCGCAGGCCCGTGGGAATCGGGTCTCTTCCAGGGAGGATTGCCATGGTTTGTGGATAGCGAGGACACGAACCATCGAACCATCGGCGTCTGTCGTCTCCACAAGCAGCAGCAACGTGGTGGTTGGTAGTGAAACGAAAGAGCCCCTTCAGTTTTTAAGCGAGCTTGGTTTCCTGACAGAATGGGCTCCCTCATGCTTGAGAAGGCCCCAAAGCCCAAGTACCAGCGTGCTGGCTTGGCCCATGCGAGCAACGCGAGGAGCGACGAGATGGCCAACATCGTGGGTGATTCCATGGTCCGATGCTATCACATGTAGAACTCGTGCGGTTCGATGGGGGCGCCAGTCTTTGTTCTACGTACCCTAAAACTACCACAGTGCCCGCAGCCCCTGAAGAATAATCTACTCATATAATAATAAATGACCCGAACAGCGATCCCACCCCTCCCCCACCCCCACCGGCAGGTTTTTGGGGGGGGGGGGGTTTCTTAGACGTGATCTCGAACTATCTCCTTTACGATGCTCAGAAGGATACTCCCTCCCGCCGACGCACCTCTCGTCTATCTTACAGTACCAAAGTCGAACTCTCGATGGAACCTTTACCTCTCATAAACCACAAACTTCCACACCCAGCCCCCATAGGAGCCCCAGCAAGATATCGCTGGCCGTAGCGAAATCGACTTTGAAGCTGACGGTGACGGGAAACCTCTTGGTCCATTCTCTCGGGTAAGGAAGCTCGTCGTGCCGCCGACCGATGTCATCTTACTAGAGACTTCCTAGAACAGTCTCCCTCCCGTATCCTCTTCCGACCCTTCGGCCGTGGAGCGAGACTTCGGCTTTGATCGTTTCGTTGATGTTGTCTACAACCCAACACGCCCTCTGCCGCTCTTCTTCGTGACTAAGCGGTCCCTTGGCTTCAAATCTCATCTTTAAATGACCAGCCGACATTGTCTACAACTCGACGCTCCCTCTGCCCGTCTTCTCGGCGGTTCAGCGATCCCTCGACTTCGCACGATCAGCCGACATGCTGTGCACTCAACCTCCTGTCTCTTTCGATCCTCTCGGCTATCAATCAAGCGACCCCTAAACTTCACACCCTCAGCCAACATTCTTCACACTCAACCTCCTGTCTCTTTCGATCCTCTCGGCTATCAATTAAGCGACCACTAAAATTCACACCCTCAGCCGACCTCGTTCACTGCACACCCCTCATCATGTCCACCACCCCAAGGATCCCCTCCTGGACGGAATTCGAAGAGGCGGGCCTCACGGAGAGGTGGCCGCTCACATACAAGCATCTCGGCGGAGGAAAAGAAGTCCTTCACAATGACACAGGTCACTGCGCATGTGAATCGAAAAAATCAGGTTCAAGGTCCCAATTCAGGCCGGCAATGGAGTGGAAAAGCCTTGACCTAATACGACCATCGGGCCCAGGAGAGGTTGCCCAATCGCTGGGGAACTGACGGCGTCGAGGCGCTCAAGCTTGTCACTGAACATCGGCCTTCCCTTGCCGATATTGCAGCACAACCCAAAGAAAGCCCTTGTTTCGAGCCCTTGGATAGATATCCTCGCCGACGCCTTGGCCTCAAAGCCCCGACGCAGCGAGGCCAGTCAATCCTTAGAATCGACTTTAGAAACATACTTGCAGTACACGATACCCAGCGAAGAAAACCCAACATCACATGGAACGGGCGCATGGGTTGGTGGGATCCATCCCATCCATCGGAGAGAACCAAGGAGTGGCTGCGCGCATTGTACAGTACATTAGTATTATTACATGGACACTCCAACCCACACTCGACCAAGCACAGAACGCAGAACCGCGCTTCGAAGTGAAAACCTTCCCGCCCTTATGTTTCTGGCTTGCAGGGGAAAACGTGCTCCGTTCCTTTTAGTATAGATAGGTCAAGCGTAGTAGGGCAGTACCCATATCGATCGAGAGCCCCTCCCGGGGGGGCCACTGCCGTGGAGGCCTGGGTTCGTTGCGCTCGGGAATGATATCGAGATGCTCCGTAGGGAAGTTTGCAGCTCGAGAAAATATCAAACGTGGATATAAAAAGCCCCGGTCCTGTCGTGGGGGCCTGGGTTCGCGACAGGACGCTGCTCGAAAAGAATGCGAAAGTAGGGAGTTGTTAAAATGGGTGGTTTACGGCGGCATATTTAATGCGGATATGATATGAGGGTGAGCTTTGGCTTGGAATCATTCCATATGACCAATCGGAAGCGCGAAAATCCCTGCGAATGAACACCAATTAGAAGCTAGTGATATAACGACGGAGGAACCTTTTTCCGCGATTCTTCTCAGCGGTGGGCATGGTGGTCACGTGTTCTAAAGAGAGTCGCTGCGCTTGGATGGGCGATCAACTTGTGAGGCCAATCACGTGTCGGCCAAGAGAGATATGTAGCACACGTGATCATCCCCAAGGGGCTCCGAAAGCACGAAAAGGGGCGATAATACTGTGGTCAAAGGATAAATAAATCCACCCCCTGAGGGTTTGGTGGTTCTAGCAGGTTCCATATGGTCGGGGGTCCTGAGCCAATCAATTATTTAAGCCTCTAATGCCGCCTTTAAATTTTACTACCTATTCTCTTAGCAAAAGACTGTAATAAATATGAATCAATCAACTGAATACTATATTCCTACACCGAAAACACTTACGAAGCATATATGTACCCGCGACGACCGGCTACGTATTCAAACCCTCTTTTTCCACGCCGGCTTTACAAAGGAAGAGATTTGTATTCAACTTAATTTGACTATCGACCAAGTTAAGTACGCTATTGCTCATAGAGTTACCCCTCAAAAGACACGATCTGGTCGACACCCTTTCCTTGGTCCAAGAGAACGGAAGGAGCTTATTGAATGGGTATGCGCTAGCCGGGCAAATCGACGAGTACCTTGGTGTCAGATACCTAAAATCTTTGGCTAGGACTGTAAAGTGTATACTATTGAGACAGCCTTTAAAAGGAGGGTTTCGGCCGGTATAATGCTCTTAAAAAGCCCAAGCTAACACCGAAGCACGCCGAGATTCGACTTAAATAGGCGGAAGAGCATTTAAATTGGACAGAGGAACAATCGTTTCGGGTATTTTGGATAGACGAGACGTGGGTAAAGCCAGGAAGGCATAGGAAGGTTAAGGTTACTCGACGACGAGGGGAGGCCCTTCACCCTGATTGTGTCGAAGCTAAGGTCCAAAAGAAGATAGGTTGGATGTTTTGGGGAGGGACATCAGGACTCTTTGGTAAAGGACCTGGTTTAGTTTGGGAGAAGGCGTGGGGTTCGATTAATTCACAAAGCTATTGTGAGCACGTCGTGCCTTTAATAGCTAATTATGTGATACCACGAGGACTTCTTCTAATGCAAGAAAACGCGGGAGGGCATGCCTCTAAGGAAACACAGGCCTTTTTAAAAGAACGAGGGCTAATTCCTATCTTCTGGCCTGCTCTCTCACCCGACCTTAATCCGATAGAGACTCTTTGGAACCGAATTAAGGATATTATTGAGCAAAAGGACCCTGAAATCCATAGGTCTTATCCTAAGCTAAAGGCAGCTATAATAGAAGCTTAGGACTTAATTACAGACGAAGAGGTCAGGGACTTAATAAGGTCGATGCGCGATAGAGGTCAGGCAGTGATCGATGCTAAGGGGTGGCATACAAAATACTAAGTGAATTCAGAAATTTGCATTCGGGAGTATAAAGCAGCACTACCACGTGACAGCCTGGGGAGCCTTGTCAGAAACCCTCAGGGGGTGGATTTATTTATCCTTTGACCACAGAATGCCCTATATTCAGAAGAGCAAATCAAACCGACTCCGCTCCTGTCTCATGCCACGAAAAACGAGAGCCAGTCAGTAGGACTATCAGGACCCCACCTTCCTCAACCGAGGACTTGCGAGGATCTCTCCAACCCACTCTCCTTGACGTCTGGTTCAATGATGCATATGCGGATAAGCTGCTGAAGACATTCGAGATCATATGTCGCTATTCAGCCGAGCCACGAGGCACGGGAGATGCACCGTGAGTTGTTTTCTAGAAGCGGCCAAGGGGTCGAGATGGCTTGAGATCCGTATGGCTGGGAACACGGGCAGCTCGAGGCTCTCGAGGGTGGTGGTCAGGCTGGCATTGGATACTTGACGTTCGTCCTGGATGGACGGTGTGTTACGAGTGTGCCCACGTACCGTACGTGACGATGTGCTGCTGCCCGCGGTGGAGATCTCGACAAGGCGTGGGTGGGCCGCAGTCAAACAACATACGGAGTCCTGTTGTTGGGAGGCGAGTTGCCTCCTCGTGCTGTTGGCAAGCACGTCGCGTCGGTCGTGGCAGGTATCCGTCCATTCCCGAGTGGTTGGCGATTTCTCCGACTCATTGGAGGATGAGGTTCTGGACGGCAGACCCGACGTCGTCTCGAGTGTCTGGACGTCGGTATTCGTGCCTCCGACTGCTTCAAGCAGGTTGCCAGACTGGAACTGGAATTGTTGGGTTCTTGTCTCGAGGCAGGCGGTTCGTCCGTGCTGGTGCTTCTGATGGGTGCCGCATGGTTCGCAGGCCCCAGGTATGATAACCATGCTCGGTACTGTAGCAGACGCGGAGTAGGCTACGTACTGTATATAGTGGTACCAGGTAGCCTGACGAGTGAGATTTCAGAGGTGTCGGCAATGCAATCGGCCTGGCGAACGATTATGCCATTTCCGCCTGCCCGTGGGGTATGTTGCGAGATCATAAAAAAGGTCAAGCCCCAGCGAGTAGAAGTTGGTCTTGAGGCGTGCAATTTAATGGTGCGTCCTTGAAACAAGGTCATGCGTTGGGGAGAGCGAAGGGCGCAGATCATCAGATGTCCAAGGGCAATAATGGACCTGCTTAGTCACCCCACCAACCCCTTTTCATGTGTATCTGGTATTTCGATTTTTCATGTGTATCTGGATTCTGGTGTTTCGATTGGGCTGCGCAGGAGGCAGATAATGAAAATCGCCCAGTGATGTTTTTATTCTGGAGCGAAGAAGTACCCCCTCCTGAGGAAGGGGTGCTCTAGCTAGGGGCAAGAGGTTGCCCAACGTGTTGCTCCGTACGTACGTATATGCTTCGTAGTCGAGGACTCAGACAGCCCCATCAGACCAGGAAACAAACAAACAAACATGTCGTCGAATTCTGTTGTCAGTCAGCCGATGTCGAAGGCGGCGGTACGAAGGCCGACGGCAGCGGGTGGCATGTAGAAACGCGTCCTTTTGGGCGGTAGTCGGGCAGCGGTGGCAACGAGCTGATGGGAGACAGCTCAGACCAGACGAGCTCACCTTACTGTACGTGTGGTACTTACAACGTGATGGCCGTGACGAACCGGCAGCCAGCGACGTTCGAACCATGCACCGATTCCATGTGGGTTCCCCGCGGGAGGGAATTGAGTCTCCGGTGAGAGGATGGATGGAATTGGGTCTCCGGTGAGAGGATGGGTCGAAGGAGGCAAGTCGGCAAGATTCTTGCCTCAGGATTCGTAAGGGGCTGGCCCAAGACTGGAGGTTGTGGCGGTCAGGTGGGAGGTTCTGTTTCCCTGGAGGTTGACGGGCTGTGCCGATCGGCCTTTGATATCAACTTCCGAGACCTCGTCCGCTGTGAGTCTGTGACGCCTCTGGGATCAGGAGTTGGGACGGCCAGGCAGAAGTTGCCGGCCTGAGCCTGAGCGAGCCTGAGCCAGGGGCGAAGGGCGCCTGTCGCCGATGCAGCCTCGCTTAACATGTCGTTTGAAGGGAGAAGGGGGGAGAGGGAGAGGGAGAGGGGGAGAGAGGGGGAAAGGGGCCATTCGTGGCCGGAATACTACGTATGGAAAGATCGAGTCCAAGGGAAGGAAGCCAACAAAAGCCTCCGACGCCACCTTGTTTTGTGAACCACGGCGCATGCAATCCATCTGGATTAGAAGGGATACCAAGGTTGGTTTCGGTTGGGGCAAAGGTCTTTGCTGCCCACATCATGCTCGGTGACGAAAGAATCACGGCGGTCTGCTTCTCAGAGACGATTCACAACCCGATCGACAGACCCCATTCAACAGACTTCCCCGTCTTAAGTTCACCTCGGGGGAGGGGCACAGACTCTTATAGCATGAGTGTTGATGGGCATAATTTGACCCCGAGCCACGCCGTGGTACCGTGTTGTCGGGAGCCAGCTGCTATTTCCATTTCGGTCGGTGACGCCGCACCAGTGTCTGCGTTCGTCTACTGGTCCTAGGACGAGCCCTCATATTTCCGGATTCGGTAAGGCGCTATTTCCGTCTGGCGCTAAGCCCAAGCGAGGAGACCATCTTCTGCACTCCGTAGAGCGCCTTCATTCTCCAACAAGCCTCTCTCCCCACCATACCATCGACGACGACCTCCGTCACCACCGCCTCAAGAATCCCGTCTGCCGCCCGTCGCCTTAATACTCACCGAGGGAGACATCTCTTGCTGCGTCCCTCCACATCATCACCACCTCCACCTCCTCCACCGCCTCCACCGCCTCTAACCACCCCTCCGAACACGTCTCCCCTCACGCCCCCATCAACATCTCTCCTGCCATCTCACCCTAGGAAGCCAGAAACAGGTACGTACCACTCACTGCATTCCCCTTCAGCTGCGTTGCGAGGAACCATATCACCAAACAACCCACAACCACGGCCTCACCATGCCGCATTCGATCTTCTCGATCTATCGTGAGGCACTTCACCTTTGCACAGCACAGTCGCTTACGAAACCCCCCATTCACCACACCGCTCCGTGCTCTGCAGCCTTGGCCTTCCTCTTTGCAACGGCTGACCTCGATCTTCGATCTAGTTCCTTCTCCCCACAACACCCGCTCTCGATTTCTACATCTTGACCTACTCGCTCGGTCGAATAATAGTATCATCCACCAAACCCCGTCGACTCTCGTATCGGACCACCCGATACCTTGAGTCCATAGTTCAACTTCAAGATGGCTACTATGGTGAATCCACCCGCTTCCAAGTCGAAATCCAATCCTCTGGTTTATACTCCCTTTCTTCAGCCTTCTACGAGCACCTTCTTGTTACTCTCTTCCGCAAGTGCTTGGTTGCGCGAGGAGTCAATACCTCGAATCTCGTTGTCAGCCTGGTGCTAGCGGCTCCTCTTTGATCTACCACCCCACCTCACTGCACAGATACGCCATCATAACAAGAAGAGCATACTAACTCCCACCCCGCAGGATCTTCGCGTTGGCAACAAGTACCGTATTGGCCGAAAGATCGGAAGTGGTAGTTTCGGCGACATCTACCTCGGAACAAACATCATCTCGGGTGAGGAGATTGCCATCAAGCTCGAGAGCGTCAAGGCCAAGCACCCTCAACTGGAGTATGAGGCTCGTGTCTACAAGTCCCTCGCTGGAGGCGTGGGGATCCCATTTGTCCGCTGGTTCGGGACCGAATGTGACTACAATGCCATGGTTCTCGATCTCCTCGGACCCAGTTTGGAGGATCTGTTCAACTTCTGCAACCGCAAGTTCTCCCTGAAGACCGTTCTTCTTTTGGCCGACCAACTCATCTCCCGCATCGAGTACATCCACGCCAAGTCGTTCATCCACCGTGATATCAAGCCGGACAACTTCCTCATGGGCATTGGCAAGCGTGGCAACCAGGTCAACGTGATTGATTTCGGGTTGGCCAAGAAGTACCGTGACCCCAAGACTCACTTCCACATCCCTTACCGTGAGAACAAGAACTTGACCGGCACGGCTCGTTATGCCTCGATCAACACTCATCTGGGTGTCGGTGCGTACTTTTCTCGCAGACGTGTAGGATGAACCATGCTAACATCCCATCAGAGCAATCCCGTCGTGATGACATGGAGTCTCTCGGCTACGTGATGCTCTACTTCTGTCGAGGCTCTCTTCCATGGCAAGGTCTGAAGGCCGCGACCAAGAAGCAAAAGTACGACCGCATCATGGAGAAGAAGATGACGACCCCCACCGAGGTTCTTTGCCGTGGCTTCCCCAACGAGTTTGCCATCTATCTCAACTACACTCGCTCCCTTCGTTTCGACGACAAGCCTGACTACTCGTACTTGAGAAAGATCTTCCGTGACCTCTTCGTTCGTGAGGGCTTCCAATATGACTACGTGTTCGATTGGACGGTCTACAAGTACCAGAAGAACGCTCAAGCGATCGCCCAGCAGGCCGCCGGTCAACAACTCACCCAGGATGAGGAGGAGAAGCCTCGCACCCGAACCAACGCCGCCACCGCCGGTGGGATTCAACCCCAACATGCGTCCAGTGCCTCAAAGCCAGGTGCGATTTCCGGATCTCGCCGCAAGGTGATCGAACGTGGTGCTAGCGGGGCTGGTGTTGACACCCCTGATACCAACCGAGCAGTTGGGGGCAGTGATAGGATGTGAGTTATCTCATGGTTCCTTGTAAGGGAATTCTTCCTCTTCGCGTTTAGTGTACTCCGATGACGCTGGCCGCGAGGAGAACAATATGCTGACTGGATGGCTGACGCTCTAGTCTCCGAAAATAGGCTTCGATCTGCCTCGAAAGGTGCCGCGACCGGAAATGGATATCCCTCTGGCGCTTACCGACCGAAGCGTGACGAACTGCCTGAACAGCAATGGTATTGATTATCTCATGGGGCGATACTGTTTGGACCGAACCCGATTCTCGATTCGCGGCGGTTTCGTCCTGCTTGATCTCAACCACCTACTGGCCATACCTGAACGTCCTTCGACTCTCACCATGCATTGGCTCGACATGTCAGTAACTCATCTCATTCCGCTTGTTTTCCTCGCGCGTTTTCGATTTCTGGAATTCCAAATGGCTCGAGCAGCTACGATCTTGGCCTGTGACCTCACATTCGAGTGAGAGTTGTCAGCTGGGTCGCACTCATCGAAAGGCACGCCGAGGTCACAACATCCAACTTCGACAAAACAACGCAACGTTAAATGCAAGCCACACGAGCAGACGATCAATCAATACTCGACATCACTAGTTACGTCTTGGTCACGAAGCAACTATCAACATGGTCATTCAAGCTCGCTTGCAACGACATCTTTCATCTCCGATGGATGGTCTTCAAAGCATTCGGAGCAGACCCTCTGTTATTCGAGATGCATGTTTTGCACATACAATTTCCTATTTTCCTTGATTGTGTTTGCGGACTCATTTTCAATTCGATGGAGGAGATCACGCCCGGGGATGTTAATTTGGGGGAAGCAGCAGGTTGATCTGTCATTGTCTGAGATCTGTCGCGGTCACGTTCAACGCGTCGGGATTTCCATCTCAACCTGTCATGGCCAGCAATTGATCTCTGGGGGTTTCAACGGCATGGCAGCTTCTGGGGAGGTCTCCTTGCTTCTTGTCTGCGTGTTTATTTGATTTTCGATGGCTTTGAGTGGGAAGCATTACGACGACTCACGATGGAGGATGAAGTCCACGCGCGTGTGTTGTGAATCGTAGCCTCGAGATGGGCGGAAGGGCCCTCTACCTACTCACGGTCAGCATACTCCACTCTATTGATGATAACGCAATCAATCATGTCCACTCTAAAGCTTGCTGGTCTTTTTTCATTTGGAATGAACAAGTGATCCCTACAATGAGACCCCACTTTCTGTAAGGCTCATTTATCGTATTTTCTAATCTACTCGGATATTGTTACTATCGAGAGACTTGGACTACCAATGACTCCATCGCCGACCTCCCGTACTAAATAAGAACACCCCCTTATCTTTTCTCACACGCTCAGGACTTCCGCGCTATTCATAAATCACCCTTTTAAATCAGTAAAAGAGCGTAGAAAGAGGCTTGTTTGACTCGAGTAATACGAACGTCCTCTTATTTCCATCCGAACGAACTTCACCCGTCCCTCCCTCCAATTGGAGCACGAGTATTTCTTCTCCCTACACCTCGAGTCCTACGACCCCTCGTCGCTCTACATGACCCCATATCGCTTCCAGTGAACAAGAGCAAGAACAATCCCGCGACATAACTTGACGCCGGAGACGAGACCAGGGAACGAGCCCCTCTCTCTATACCCGAAAATATCACTCTGATATCCCCTCGACGAATAAGCACAGCTGTCCGGGGAGTAAATACAATCTCTAGCCACGCTCACTTCCCTAGATACACCTCCCCAAATACACAAGAAACAGCCATGATTCCTTGGGCTTTTGATAGCTTCTCAAGCTCTCCTCTCCCGAGCTGTCTCCGAAAGTTCACCCAAAATTCGACGGCGAGGCACTCACGTGACACCGTATCAATCGAAAAGATTGCCCCTCTACTTCCCATCCAACACAATTCACTCTCACCACCGCTTCTCGCAACCGCAATCGCGTCAGAAACCCCACCTCGATCACTTCTGCAGAACCGCCCCCTCTCGATCCCTTTTAAATAACATGGCCACCGAGGCTCCTTTGACCTACGAAGCTTCGGCGGGGTCGACGAACTTGCAAGTGACGAGCACACTCCCAGATGAGGTCGCACAGTGTTTGCAGAATGCACGATTTGTACGTCTTCTCGACTTTCTTGAAAGCCCCTCAATGCTAATAGCACATCCAGCTCCACCTCGCAACCTGCACAAACCTGCACCCCCACGTCTCCCTCATGAACTACACCTACCTCCCCTCATCCCCCTTCTCGTCCTCCCCCACGATCGTCATGACTACCAATCCCTCCTCGAAGAAAACCACCAACCTCATCTCCAACCCACACGTCTCGCTGCTCGTCCACGACTGGGTCTCGCACCGACCTCCCACGACCAACCGCCGCGGCTCTGCGAATGAGAGAGCGGGTTCCCCGCCGAGGGAGGCGGGGAAGAGTAGTCTGGCGGCACTGCTGCTGGGGTTGAACACGAGTGCGCTGAGTAGCATCAGCGCGACGATCAATGGGGAGGCAAGGGTTGTGGAGGGGGGGAGTGAGGAGGAGGGGTGGTTGAGGGAGAGGCATTTGGAGAATCATGATTTTGAAAACGGGGATGGGGGAGGCGCGTGGAGGGAGGGGGAGGGGAGGGATTGTGATGGGGGGCGGGGGAGCTTTATTGAGGGGGAGGGGGTGAAGGTCGTGGTGGTGAGGATCACGGATGGGAGGGTTAGTGATTGGAAGGGGGCGGTTCGGGATTGGAGCTTGGTGGGAGGGGGGTTGGTCAATGGGGTCAGTTCGTGAGGTTGGAATGGGGATGGGTGCGGGACAGTGCTCTTGAGTCTTCCCTGATGCTTGCTCTACTCTGTCAGAGCTTGTGTGCTTCGCTTTCCTCCATCCATCATCTGCTAATGACCGAAGTTGCCTCATTTCCCAAAACCCCCAGGTGGCAATTGAGTTGGAAGTTGCAAGCACATATGATCATTTTGGCGGCAATGAAAATAACCCAACTCTTCTCTCTTCACACCTGTCCTGATATGGTCCAGGGAACGGCTTTAAACAGGAGGTTCAGTCTTGTCAAGATGAGGTTGGCAAGAGCACAGGTATTTGCTCCGCGTCTCACCGCACCATCAGATGAAGGCTAGGCGAATGAGAATCCATGACACCTCCAAGCAAGCCCAGAAGACTTGCTCATTCTCCTGTCCAGTCTCCAACACCTCACTTCTCTTGTCCCTCTTGGATGATAACGACCACACCAAACCCGTTTCGCGAATGACCAAGAGTGTTGTGCTAACCCGGCGTACCGAAGTCGGCACCAGGCATCAGAATTATATGTGTCGATTATATAGCAGGTTTTCAAGCCCCCTTGTGAACTCGGATGATAGATAGTATAGTAGCAAGTATATTCTCCGAAATCACCAGGCTTTTCGCTCAAAGCCCCCTTATTCATCCATAGCTCCCGCCGCTCACGGCAGGAATATCCTCCCATCGCGCCGGCCAAAACCCCTCTTAGCCCGTGGCCCGTCTCGTGTAGCTACTGTACTACTGTACTATTCGGCTCCCAGACCCGAGGCTCTGGCGTCCTACATCCCACATCGTATAGCCCTTGACTTACACCGGACGTCGAAGGGAGGGAATAAACAAGCCAACACACGTGCCTCGCCCTGGTTTCCAGCCGCTGGAGCAGGTCGCAGGTCGCATCGCGAGGGGCTTTTCATAGCCGCGTTTAGTAGCTTATGTATGCTCGCTGGGAACTGCCGCTTTTGATGTCGTTTCGCCAGAGCGTAGGGTTGGCGAGCCACGGTCTCCACGGCAGTGGCCCCCTGGGAGGGAGGGGCTTTTCATATCTTATCCTTGTTCAATATGTATGTATGCTAGCTGGGAACTACCGATTTTGATAAGTATCGCCTCAGAGCGTAGCGAACCCAGGCCTCCACGGCAGTGGCCCCCTGGGAGGGAGGGCCTTTCCATAACTTATCCTTGTTTAATTTGTATGCTAGCTGTAAACCACCTCTTTTGATATCATCCCAGAGCGTAGCGAACCCAGGCCTCCACGGCAGTGGCCCCCCGGAAGGGTGCTTTCGATGCCCGGCTACGCTTGACCTTCTATATCCATGCCGAAAGGGACGGAGGAGCCCATTTTCTTTATCTCCTAGGGGGTCGCTCGATAGCCTAGTAGATGAGACTCCGTATATTCATCCGAGCTAGATCCTACCGTCGAGGTCGTCGGTTCAGAACGCTGCTTTTTTTGGTCCGTACAAGTACGAAGTACAGCCTGGGCCAAGCGCAACCACCTTGTTGTAGAGAAATTGGGTGCATTGGAAGAAAGGCAGGGGACGAGCCTGTGGAAAGTTGCACCCAAGGAAAGGGATTCCCGAGATGTTAGTGGTCGTACGGTGAAGTGTTGAAGCCGAGTTTTTGCGTGGGAAATCTGGGTTTGGTAATAAGTGAAATGTTGACGGTGAGTATTCACTGCTCATTGCCCAGGGAACAGGACCGCCTGTAGATCTCGAAGTATATGACGGTCGTTCATGCCGGTCAACACTTATTTAACACGTTTCGTAGAGGTGAGATGCGGCGAGAGGCAACCTGAGTGAGTACTGTATCCCGGAAATCTTTTTCGAGTTGCCAAAGGGTGGGTAGAGCGGTCACGTGTTCCAAAGAGAGTAGCTACGTCTACTCCTGTCCGTACAAAAGGGTCAATTTCGGCTGTGGGGAGCTCGGACCGCCCTCATGACATCATGGACAGTGCAACGCAAGCATCAAAGAACTTCGCGTCGAGACTCGAGAAACTTCGGTCTGGCTGCAACCATTCGACTTTTAAGTGCCATGATCATTAAACCCAAATCGGTCATCTCTCCTACGTGACGACAGTCTACTTCGTACAGAGTCCTCTCCTGCGTGACGACAGTCGACCCATCCCAACGCAAGGTGCCAACGCAAGCTGCCAACCCAAGTTGCCAACCCTCCCCATCCACCCGCCTCCCACCTCCCTCCGGTTTTTGCAGAGCTAAAACCAAGAGCCGGGGGAAGCTAAGTCGTCATACCTTCGTTGCCCAGCTAGCTCGCAGATATAACCCTTTCCCCA
The DNA here is from genome assembly GCA_019669835.1 of Amylocarpus encephaloides. Taxonomy (NCBI): domain Eukaryota; kingdom Fungi; phylum Ascomycota; class Leotiomycetes; order Helotiales; genus Amylocarpus; species Amylocarpus encephaloides. The sequence goes on from MU251691.1 coordinate 38,646, forward strand.
CCTCCCTCCTCTCTCCCAAACCTCTCGTCGCGATTATAATCGAAACAATCCTAGACCTGACCCCCGCGCTCGACCTCGAAACAGCCAAGGTGCGTTTGTTTGCTCCGATCAAAAACATGTTTCAACTCGCGGTTTCGAAGAACCTCAAAACTCAAAGCATGCTAATCTAGAACTCAGGTCGCATCCCTCCTTGCAGCCGCATAGTCGTCACATAGTTCTCCGGCTTCGATTTTCCCGTCATGGCTGGCGCCCGTAAGCATCGCCGCGCATCCCATGGGCCGATCGCACGTACTGACAACTTCAACAGGTGGTGTCATGGGCACAGTGTCCTTGGTCCTGATCGCTGGATCGCTCGTGTTGATGTTCTTCGTCGTTCTGAGCGGTGTTACGGATAGCATCCCTCTCAACAAGACCTATTTCCTCCGCGCAGATACTTCTAATGTCGCTGGCGCCCGCCCCATGTCGCAATGGACGTACTTCTATGTCTGTGGTGAAGGGAACCAGAATTGCGGTGCAGCCGTTCCAGACCTTCCGTTTGGATATGCTTGGGTTGGCGGTGGAGATGGAGCCCCGGAGGCTCTCCTTGGGTAAGATACTTCCACAAAGGCTCCTCCCCTACTTGGAGGCTAACGATCACATTAGCGGTCACGGAAAGAGCACGACCTCAAAATATTACTACTATATGTGGCGCTTTGGCTGGGTTTTCTACCTAATTGCTCTATTCTTCAACGTCATGAGCTTCTTCACAGCCCTTCTCGCCCCATTCAGTCGTCTCGCCTCCGGCTTGTCCGCCTTTATGGTCATGTTCGCTCTCTTTTGGTTCACACTGGCAGCCTCATTGATGACGTAAGGGCTCCATCTCTGATACCCGTAAAAACAATTGACTAACATGGGAATAGTGCTGTGTTTGTTAAAGCCCGTGATCTCTTCCGGAGCAACGGACAGGATGCTCACATCGGGCGGTACGCTTTCGGATTCACTTGGGGTGCTTGGGCCGCCATGTTCCTCTCTGTCATCTTCCTCCTCTTGGGATGTGGTGCTGGCGGTAGCAGCCGAGGAGAATCAAGAGTGCCTACTCGAACCTCCAGTGGGAAGGGTGGCTTCTTCAGCCGCCAACGTCGCAGAGGATCCCAGCGAGGCTCATTCATCGACAACGAGAGCCAGCGACGTGTCAAGGACGAGTACGCTTAAATCACAAACCCAATTGTGTGTTTCGCACTTGCGTTTTGAGGACATGATGCGGCCACATTCAAGCCGCGATTGGGTGAATAGCTCGGGGAAATGGGAGTTGGTTCGAGAAGAATATCATGGTCCTTTGCATATACCGTCGGCCGTCTTTGAATCGTTTGGATCTCTGGGAAGATAGGAAGGGAACCATAGCCATCGTGATGGGTGAAGGAGCTTGGTTGCACTATACGCAAGGCGTTCCGATCTGGAGCTCTGTGCTTTTAATTACTTAATGTTTCACTATATCAAAAGCGATTTATTCCATGGCCATCCATTGTGACTCTGTTCGTTCCACAGCCAGATAGCGGGACATCGTTATAAGATCCTATTCCGTAGGTATGCATCTGTGGACTAGAAATGGGGCGCTGCACTGCTCTCCGGAAGAGAGGATCTGTGTTGTCTATCTTTTACCCAGATCACTACCCTTTTCACGTGAGAGCAAGTTCCTCGTTAGGGATGCACGTGACCCCCGCTGATGCTTCGGCTCGAGCTGTCCCTGCTAACACCAAACATACCATAGCCGAGAGACATTTGTCGGAAGCTCGCTTGTTTTACTCCGTACGGAGACTGTCATCGACTTGTCCGAACAGTACACCCGATGAGACTCGAGAGCGGGGAAAGCGTGGGGTTATCTCGGCAACCCAAGACATCCCGATCGGCCCGATCTCCTCTCACCCCTGCAGCCGCAACCACAGCCACAACGTCGACCCTCAGCCTCGCATCGCCGCCTCGTCGCAAATGTCACCTCCTCTCACCTCATCCCCAATCTCTCACCACACCACCACCACACCCTGCTTCAATGTCCCGCCTCCCCCTCGTCCGCCACATCCACTTCAAACGCGTGCAACCCTTCACCTCGATCTCCAAACTCCAAGCGCACATCGTCCACCAAAACCTCCTGCACAAAGCCCGCCCACAAACCTATCCCGCGCCCCTCCCCCTCATCCTCACCTTCACGTCCTCTCCCGTCTACACCTTCGGACGGCGCGACGACCCCTCGACCCTCGATGCCGCCTTCATAACGTCCCTGAGGGAGCCACTGCCGCGAGGGAAACACGCTGCGAGCCACGAGCGGGCCGGCGCCGAGGTGGTGAAGACGTCTCGGGGTGGGCTCACGACGTTCCACGGGCCGGGACAGTTGGTCGTGTATCCGATTTTCGACCTGAAGGGCGCCTCGGTCCGCGCACACCTCAAGGAGGGCCTCGACGTGCGGAGTTACGTGCGCCTCCTCGAGGAGACCACCATCGACGCGCTCGCCGAACCCTGCCTCGACATCCCCTGCGTCCGCACCGAACACCCGGGTGTCTGGACGTCCCTGCCGGGCCAGGAGTCGGCGAAGATCGCCGCGCTGGGCGTGCATTTAAGACGCAATATCACGAGCTATGGCCTGGGGCTGAATGTGAATACGGATTTAAGATGGTTTGAGAGGATCGTGCCGTGTGGGCTGGGGGGGAAGAGGATGACGAGTGTGGGGGAGATATGGCGAAGGAAGAAGTTTATGGAGGGGAGGGGGAGGGCGAGGGGAAGGGTGACGCATGGGCATAAGAGCTTCTTGACGAGGAGGTGGGTGGAGGGGTTTGCGAAGGGAGCGTTTGGGTGGGAGGAAAAGGGGGAGGGAGCGTTGGCGAGTTATTCCGTGTGTGGCGTGGAGGAGTTGAGAAGGGGGAGGTTTGGCTGGTTGGGGCTGGGGGATGTGGATTTGAGTGCTGATGTTGCTGAGAAAGAGACGTCGGAGACGACGAGAGAACCTCCTCGAGCAACGGAACGCGAGAAGGAAGAATGGTCGACGCCTGGAGGATATCCGCAATCTCCAGACGAGATCAGGAGCCTGATCAAAGCCGCGAAAAACTTCCCGGGGGACCGAAACGGCTTCGAATCTCCCGACGATGGCTCCGCGCATTGAAAATGAAGCGGATGCCCCGTTGCTATAGAAGAAATGTATATATTCGTCCGTCTCAAATCTGGCTCGACACGCCCAGGTCTGACCTCGACCTCAGCAAAACCGGGGGCTTCACATCTCAAGACGGCCCAAGCCAAAAGGCCCTCAAACATATTAATCCAGCCGCGCGCTGGTTTCCACGCCATGCCGTCGATTCCGGGACCTGCAAGTTCTTGCCCACAAGACTCGAAATGAAGAAACCGAACCCCCTTCTCTTCGCCCATGGAGCAGTATCATATCACCGTCCTCACCGGGGGGGGGGGGGGGGGGGGGGGGGGGGGGGGGGGGGGGGGGGGGGGGGGGGGGTGG
>MU251692.1:0-41644 GCA_019669835.1 Amylocarpus encephaloides
AGGGGACTTGTCCCCCGGCTAGGAAAATCTTTCCGGAGTGCTGAAAAAACATCTTGACCTGTAGCTAGTCTACTATTCGGCTTCCAGACCTGAGGTTCTGGCGTCCTACTATAGTCTTTGACTTACACAGGACGTTAAAAGGATAAAACAAACAAACAAAGACTAACCATGAGCATAGTATATTATAGGGAATACTAAAACACATCGCCTCACGTGGGACCAGATTTTACTGACAAAGCATAGGAAGTGTATGCGGCCGCTTCATTTCGGGTTGGCGCAATGGAGACCCACCTTTTCGAGATGGCAGGTCCAGTCACGCACTCTACTCTCTACTCCTGACACCCTACTACGTACGACGCAACGTATTTTCTCGTGCCCCACTCAAAGGATCTTTATAATGATCTAACGGACTCTTGGAAATTCATCTTTTTGGGGGGAAGAGCGTTCCGCATCGGGACCATGTCTGCCTGAGGTTCACATTGTATGATGGGTGTGAGGCTAGTGCATAGTGGGTGCCAGGATAGTGTCCGTATGGGTCGTCTTCGCTACTGGAATTTGGGCCTTGTTGCCTGGCGTTTCTGAGTCCTTGCAGTTGCAGCAACTCGCTTGTGAGAAGCCTGCGAAAGTCCACGACATCTGTACTTCTGCTCCTTTCAGCAGATCAGCATTAATTTGTAACAACACTCAACTTGCTTCTCCTTCTTCCAAATCCATGAGTCTCAATCCTAAGATGCTTGTAGCAGGAATCAGCGCTTGCAATCTGACCGAACTGGCACCATTGGATGTCTCTGCACGGCAATCCGCAACCAGAGTCCTCTCCCTGGCTAGCAACAGGAAATTGATGTTCCGCTTCTTGTATAAGCACTGATTACCGTTGATGTATGGACCGTGGAGTCAGGAGATGATCGGCCTGCACGCAAGAAGTCATCTTTCGGAGTACTTCTGAGAACCCAAACGAGAAATGAGGCCGGGCTTTATGTCTTGGACTCGTGACCGTCTCCAATTTGGTCTCAGATTGCCAGTAAGAGAAGAAGTACCTACATTATCTGTCACCGCATAGCTCACCGCACAGCTCGACCAAGTATCAGGAGAAACCGCTGGGGCCATGGGAGGGATGCCTTTCCAACATGTCACGTACTAGAAGACTAAGGAATAGAAGACTCAGGAATAGAACTCCCATGAGAGGCCCTCAACCCCTCTCATCGGTCCAAATCAACGGTAACTCGTAAGTAGCAAGTGCAGACAATGTAGCAGATCACCGTTAATTTAAACATAAAGAATCACGAGAGTGTGAACGTGAATGAAGTTTGGATATATATCAAGGGTATTGAAAATCGTGGGGGTGTTTGGCTGCAGGTAGGTAGCCACGGCTAGCGCCGCATCGTCCAAGCCGGTCCACTTCATCCTTTCGATCCTCACTTTCGGTTCTCTTTCGTCCTTACCACTTTCCACTCCACCAACCATACTTGAAATTTTCAACATAGATCGCACTGCCTTGCTTTCAACACTCCTTCCAGAACACCGCTCACCCTTGCCCTCTCATTCAATACACCATTTACTGTCTCGCATTGTTCAGCAACGGTAGTCTGGGGGACATAGTGGGATTCGCAGCCTCGTCTGCACTTGTTCGGGTCGATACAGTATCACGACGAGAGTTCGCTCAAACTTCAGCGTGTTGATGTGCACCACCACGCTGGAATTCGATCTACTCGAGCTATCTTAGGCATAATTGCAGCGCCCTTTCGATTGCACGTTCTGATGGGTCAAATATTGGCGACATTCGTTCCATAACGTCCTACGACTCGAGCGCTTCTCGCATCCCCCCTTCGATCCTGCGGGAAGCGCTTCTCGCTCTGAAGCTTTCGCCGTGACAGTAGCGACGCTCTTGGATGAACGACATGACTAAAGTGTCTTCGCGCCATTCGAGCGCAGCAGCGTCACTCTATAGCGAGCCACCTGTTGAACGTGCAAATGACCACAGCGACTCGACCGCAAATGTTGCATCGGTCAAGAAACCGTCCGCGAGCGTCAAGCCCAGTGGTGCAGCACCATCAGCTAGCAACGGCACGAGTTCGATTGATCGCACGGCGGCAGATACATTAGTAGCAGGCCCGCAGTCCATGACCGCGTCGAACTCGAATTCATCGAATGCATTCACGAAGGAAGTTGGTGGGAACGGCACAACTCCCAGCGGTACATATGGCACACGATCGCGCAACAGAACAGGGGCATCGCGGCCAAATTATGCTGAGGATAGTGTACTCGATGCGGAATTTGAAATCTCACCTGCCGTTAAAGAGAAGGGAAATCGCAAGGCAGCTCCTGCGGTCGAAGCAGCCGCCACTCCTGCCCCAGATGCCAACAAATCCACGACCTCTGCTCGAAAATCCCATGCCCAGTCTGTTGTTTATGAGCAAGATGGACCCGCGAATCATCAAAAGGAATCTATTCCCGGGACCTCGTCCTTTTCCTCAACTCCCACCACCGGCGCTCCCCATTCAAAGAAACGAAAAGCGGCCGGTCAGGGAACGGCCAGCACTCAAGTAATCCCCGCTCAGGTGACTCCTAGGCCCAATCGAGGATTTCGCGAGACCAACATGCTCACATTTGACAATTGCGGTGGGCGTTTAAAAGATGGCAAGCTTGTAGCAGATGATGGGACTGTGCTTTCGATTAATGGTACGATTGCGGCCGTTTTTTTCTCGCCATGAATTCACTAACTTCCTATGTAGACCACGTATTTACTATATGTGAGCCCCCCGGTGAACCTTACTACATTGGACGGATCATGGCCTGGCTACACAAGGACAATGACCCCAAAAAAACCCTGGAGGCTTTACGTCTCAATTGGTATTACCGGCCAAAAGATATCGGCCGTAAAGTCAATGATACTCGCCAGGTATTTGGATCAATGCACACTGATGTCAGTCCTTTGACGGCAATTCGTGGAAGATGTGACATTAAGCACAAGAATGAAGTGGACAAACTTGACGATCTAAGAAGGACAAAAGACTCTTTTTGGTTCGAAAAGCTTTACGACCGCTACATCCATCGGTTTTTTGACATTGTTCCTACAAAGTCAGTAATCAATGTGCCAGCCGTCGTGAAGAAGGTTCTTGATGAACGCTGGAGATACATCATTGTCGAACCGGGACGGGGGAAGGAATTGACAACTCCTTCTAAGTCATGCAAAAGATGCAAGGGATATTGTGCCAAGTAGGTTGATGACCATATTCATCCCACACGTTATCTAACTGATCTAGTAATGATGCCGTTGACTGTGCCATATGCAAATGCACCTATCACATGAGTTGCGTCAGTCCCCCCTTGTTAAGGAAGCCAACTCGAGGGTTTGCTTGGGCCTGCGGCCCGTGTAGTAAAGCCCAAGCCAAAAGGTTGGAGGCAAGAAACACACCAACCATCATGGACCATGCCGTGGATGGAGAGGATGACGACGCAAACGACGACGAAGAAGGGTCTCCTGATGTCGCCGAGGAAGCCAATGGGACAAGTAGTACAAGTCCAACCAAGGCGAGCGTTGGAGCCACCCCACTTCAACAAGAAGCGGTAGGAACCGGTCAAGAGAACCGAGGGTTTATATGGCGATATTTAGGCATTCACTGCAATGTTGAGGACGCACTTGATGCTGATGATCGGATTCATCCGAGAGCAAGCTCACGTCTTGGCCCAAAGCACCAAGCCAATGTGTCCAACTGGCCTGGTCGGCCAGTAGAGTACGTCAAGGCACCTGAAATAAAGAAAAAATACGTCAAAGGTGCTGGTCAGAAGAAGGATACGAAGTTCTCCAAGGAGACAGTGGCTTCGTTAGAGGCCGACAAGCTTGCTCGCGAGCAACGACCGAAATGGGTCATGGACGAACCTCCAGGATATGTTCATCGAGGGGATGACTACGACAACGACGATCCGCGAAGCACGGCTCAGTTGTTGTACAAACTTCCTGCCCCTGGTGAACTCTCGCCACCTAGCAACGATCCAACGGCCCATGCCGATACACTGGATGAACCAACTCGCGTCCGTCTAGTTCATGAATACGTCTGCCGCGCAGTTAGCGCCGCTAAGCCCCTCTATAACCTCCCTGAGATGTCTACCAATGCTCTTGATGTCGCTGTTGAAACTCTGCGTGCCAACTCATATGATGCAGACAAGGCCCTAGAAGCCATGCACCACCTGGATAAGCGAGTCTTCAGAGAACCTACCCCAAGCCCAGCAGAGCTCAAAAAATTCGAAGACGCAGTTTCCAAATATGGCTCGGAATGGCATAGCATCAAACGGCACGTCAAGACCATGAGTGCAGCAGACGTTGTCAGATTTTATTACACCTGGAAAAAATCCGATCGAGGCAAACATGTATGGGGAAACTATCATGCCAGAAAAGGGAAGAAAGAGGCCAAACGATTGGAGGTATCCTCTATAGTAGGGACTGTCAAGCTGCAAGATGATGTTGCCGATGATCACGACGACTCGGCTTTTGACAACGACAAAGCTTTTGAAAAGAAGCGTGGATTCCAATGTAAATTCTGTTCTATCAGAAGTTCAAGGCAGTGGAGAAGAGCCCCGAGCACACCGGCTGGCACAACGACAGCAGAGAATCCAAGCACCAAAGCGTCAGGAAAAGATAAAGGGGCTCAGTTGATGGTCGCGTTATGCCGTAGATGCGCAGAATTGTGGCGCAGGTATGGCATACAATGGGAGCCTACCGAAGAAGTTCAAAAGAAAGTCCAGGCAAATGGCGGAAGGGCTTGGAAACGTAAGATCGACGAGGAAATCCTCAAAGAACTGGTTGCGGCGAACGAAATCAGCAATGGTCCTATTGCGCCTCCCCCAACCGTCGCTCCCGCATCGAATGGAGCTGCCCCTGCGCCGTCAGCTCCTCTTCCTAACATAGAGCCACCAAGGAAGAAAGCCAAATCTGTGCCCGAACCAGAGGTGGTCGAACCAGTTATGGAACCGGTGGCAGTCGCACCGCCGGTGCCGAAGAAAAAGGTTGTTCCGGAAAAGCTACCTCCTCCACCACCTCCCCCTGAACCGCCAAAGCCAAAGACCTTGCCTTGCGCAATCTGTGGAGAAATAGAACGGGTGAAAGACCAGCTCCTGGCATGTAGAGAATGCCGGATGTCTGTGCATCGGAATTGTTATGGTGTCGTTGGTGATAGGAGCCCGGCGAAATGGACGTGTGATATGTGCTCGAACGACAAGAATCCTCAGGTGTCAATTGTAAGATGAAGCTTTTTTCTGCTCGTAATGGTCCAGCATCCGAAGCTAACCCGTCCCAGCAATACAAATGCATGTTGTGTCCTGTAGACTATACCGAGCATGATTTTGTCGAGCCTCCTAAGATCTCGCACAAAAAGAAGTCGGAGAAAGAGCGGGAAAAGGATCGCCTCGAACGGGTGAATGCTCAAAAAGTCGCTGACTTCTTCCAAAAAAAACAAGAGGACCTCAACAAACCTGTCAACCCTCGGGAGCCTCTTAAGCGGACCGCCAACAACAACTGGGTTCATGTTACGTGTGCTGTCTTTACCCCCGAGGTAAAGTTTGGAAATGCAAAGGCTCTAGAGCCCTCAGAAGGAATCCCATCTATCGCTTCCGCTCGGTATCAGGAGACATGCAAAGCATGCAAACAAAAAGGGGGGGCGTGCGTAGCCTGCCACTCTTGTCGGGCCCCTGGTATGTGGTACATCTCTTTCATGGATATCACGCTATACTAACCACAACTCAGTCCACGTAGAATGTGCGCGCCACGCAGGGTATTTCCTAGGGTTTGATGTCACGCCAGTCAAGGGTTCTCGAAAGGAACCCTTTGGTACCGTCAACATCAACGGAGAGAGTGCGACAATAGCGGCTGTAATATGGTGCAAAGAACATATTCCGGCGAAGACAGCCACTTATCAGATGTCCCAAATCGTGGACAAGTCAGGCCTGAATGCAATTCAACTCTACGTTCAGAATTTCAAGCAGGCCGATCTGACTCTAACTGGTACGGTGCGGAAGGCAACCCTTGTCAACCAATCTACCAAAGTTGTCAATACGGCACCCTCACCGGCTCCGACAAACCGTCGAGCCTCCACGACAAATACACATGGCAATCACGCTACCGGGCGCAACTCAATCAGCAACTCGAAATCCGAAGAATCTACTATATCGTCAGCGCCAACGTCTCCTGTGGAAAAGATGGTGTGCGCCACATGCCAGGCTGATGTCAGCCCGAAATGGTGGGAATTCCCCCCCGATGAGGTAGTTCCTGAGCCTGCTGTGGAGTCTAAAGACGGCATCCTTGGTAATGGACAAAATCCCTTGGAACACAACGCTGCGTTAGCAGCAGCAGCTCTGCATCAAGATACCAAGCCTCAAGGACCCAAGGAATTTCAATGTCACAAATGTCACTTCAGAAAGGTTCGGAGAGAACCCACGCCGGCTCCACCACCTCCTCCCTTGGCCCCTCCTGCTCCAGCTCCTCTACGGGAGGAGCCACGTCTTCCAGCATCTGCGGCTCACACAGATGATATCCTCTCGCCTGACGTTGACATGCCGAATGCTCCTCCTTACCAACCATGGCCCCCGGCTCCGACGTTTACAAACAATGCCTCGTACAACTGGTCTCGTCACTCACCAGGAATGCCACCGGGAGGACGGGCTAATCATGTGAATGGAAATCATTCGCCTCGACTGCCAGCCTCATCGGTATCCCCCAACGGCCACAACCATACGCGAGAGCCTGGTAGCATGGCCCCTCCCTCTTCACCCCGGAATGGACCCCCATCTTTTCCTAGCATTGGCATGACCCATGCACCAGATCGATATCCCCCATCCCGGCCAACACCGGCAGATGGCGAATCGCATTACAGGCCCTATTACGGCGGCCTTCCCAGCGTCAGCATGGGTGTTCTGGCCAATATAAATGGTGTGCAGAATCATATGCCCCCATCTCCAAGTGTCATTGTAGGCCCTCATCATCCTAGCTCGTACCAGGACGCCCGGCGACCCCCACTAGCGAACGGGGATCCGTCCTATAGAACTTTTTACAGTCCGGTTCCAACCGCTAACCATGGCCCTGTTGCTGAACCCTATCGACAGCCATCGTCACATCTCACTAACGGAGGCCCTCCCCCTCGCGCCCCTGAGCATCCTTTCTCACACAGCACTGAGCATTATCATCCGCCCACGCGTGCTCCACCACAAGCCAGTCCACCCCTTAATCGCGAAGGCAGTCACATGGCACGTGAGAACAGCAACAACCTACCCAACGGTCAGGCAAGCGACGGACGAGTCAATGGGGGAGCTAGCGCCAGCCCATCGCTGCGCAATCTGCTCTCATGAGTTTTCCATGATTCGCCTCTTGTCTTTTCTTATGATTTTTCTTTTTTAGACGATCCTCGAGGTTTCTAGGCATGGGTCGGAGCTGGCATATCTGAGGATCGGGGCATAGGGGAGGTTTTCTCAGCATGGCGTTCAGAGGATAAGGGATGGTATTGTAAAGTATAAATATTTTGCGGAACTTGTAGAATTGTACGTAAAGCGGCCTAAGCGCCCCTATTACATGTTTTAGGCGCTGCTAACAATTAAGATGATCCGAAGTTTCACCTCTAGTATACCCTGTGAAATCATCTTGTCGGGCCAGACGTCGTTTGCACTGGTTCTGTACGAGCGCCAAGAACAGTTAGGCGAGTTCTAGACAGACCGGAGAAGGGGGGGGCGGGGGAGGGTTTTGAATATATCCGACATCTAAACCTGCTCGCGCAATACGACCAATCAATCACCTAGACTATAAGCAACAAGCAGACTTGATAAGAGTCTCACCCTCCCACCCCTCCAGCCATCGCCAAGGGCGCCCCACGTCTTCGATTGACATCCAGGAAGGATCCCTACGGGCAGATATCTATTTATCTATCTACCCATTTCCTCTATTTCCCATTCCATTCCCTTTTGCGATAAGAATCCACTACACAGAAAGTCATCCGTCCTCCGTCATCTCGACCGTCTCTCTCATCTCAAACTTCCATCTGAAACTGCGTCCCATCCTCACTCGGCAGCACCCTCGCTACCTTCCCACTCCTCTCCTCGCCCCCAACCTGCGCTCTCCATCTCTCCGGCATGATCGTCTTGAAATCGAACGTCCCCTTTGAGCTCCGTACCACTTCCCCTTTCTCGGTGATGATAGCATCGATCAACTCATGTGGCGTGACATCAAACGATGGGTTCCAGACGTCAACTCTTTGATCTGCGACGGCCACTCGCTCGGTGTGCTTGACATCAACCTTCCCATCCTTTCCAACAACTGCACCGGTGATTTGGGTGAGTTCTGTTTTCGCTCGTTCCTCGATCTTGATTGAACCACCAGTTTCAGTCTCGAGATCAATACTAGTCGTCGGCGCCGCAACCACGAATTTAATGCCGTGTGCTTTAGCTAGTACAGCGAGTGTGTATGTCCCGATCTTGTTTGCGGTGTCACCGTTTCGTACAACTCTATCCGCACCCACGATGACAGCAGAGATGTTCTTCTCTTCCTTTTTCCGCGAGAAGAGCGCGCCGGCCATGGAGTCTGTGATGAGGGTAGATGGGATTTCCTCGTAAACAAGCTCGAAAGATGTGAGACGGGAACCCTGGTTATAGGGGCGAGTTTCGGTGCAGTAGGCGTGGTCTAGGTAGTTCATCTTGTGAAGACTTCGGATTATACCCAATGCTGTTCCGTGACCGGAAGTCGCAAGAGAACTGAAGCATGATAAGCGTTTTACGGACCAAACCTTTCTCGGAAAGTGAAGACATCGCTAAAATAGCTTCTCTAGGTGATCTTTGACATACCCAGTATTACAATGTGTCAAGACACTCAACTTCCGATACGTCTTATCCGGCGCCCCCTGCGTCCCCGGCGGACTCGTTGTGTAATACCTCAACTCCTCATTCTCATCCACTGGTGTAACAATAGGCATTTGCTGTCGCCTCAGATACTCCGCGCCGTATCTGCCAATTGCAAGATTCGTCGTGTAGTCATCCTCCAGTATTTTCTCCGCGGTCTTGATAAAAACACCCCGGATCTCCGCACACGCTGAGTCTCCGGTTTTGGTAGTGAAGGAGGCGGCGGCTTGGGTTTGCTTCTTAAGGAGGTTGATGGAGTTGGAGAGGTCGACGGCTGTTGGACGGCTGTTGAAGAGGTAGTCGAGGCGGGAGGTAATATATTTGACCAGGTCTTGCTTTTCGTTTGCACCTGTCATACATCAGCATATATCTCCCTCCTAACTGGGGAACTACTCGCCATCCTTCTTGTGCTCTAACTCCACAGCAAGCGCAAGTGCAGCGACGATAGCAATGGCCGGGGCACCTGGTCCACGAACTTAGCCGTCGAGGCACTCCCCATCCCATAGCTTGAATATACCTCTCACACGCATCGTCTTGATGCAATCAAACGCCTCCTCACACGTCGACACATCATCATAAACAAACTCATGTGGAAGACTCAATTGATCCAGCACCTGGAGTTTTCCTCTCTCGTACTTGATGGCTTGGAGCCCCTCCATCATTGAATGAGAAGTGGTAAATGGACTTGGAAACGAGGTTTCCGGCGGTGTGATGTCGGCGGTGTGATGTCCCCAATGAAAGAAATAACAGGAAGAAGGCAGTCAAGGTACATGGAAATAGGTTCTCCAATGTATCACAAGAAAGCAGAAGAAAAGCCCAGTGGAAGAATCGCGAGTCAAACGAAGGACCAGAAAAGATTCCGACTGACCGCCCGGCAAAAAGACCCCGCATTGTCCCAACCAGGCAAAGGATCTTTGAACCTTGCAGGTAATTACGTGTAAATTACAACGTAATCACTTAGTCCGCTTATACGTCCGTACTACGTTGTATCCACCGCTCCCCTACTTCAGTTAAATAAAGGCTATTCAGCGGAACCAGGGTCGGGCTTGTATAGCGAATCATAGTGTGTGGCTTTTCTGACCAACACACCAGCTCATATTTATGGGGTACAGTACAGTACTCTCCCCCCCGGCTTATATGTTATTCAGTGGGTTCGATCTAGGGCCTTCGACAAGTAAAATCCATCGATCTGAGCCAAAGGCCAGGTGTGTCCTTATCACCCTAGTTGTGAGCACAGACAAAGATGGGGCTATGGAAGAACCGCGCCTTCAGGGGCAAGCGGCCATTCAAGTGATAGAATCAGCCACTGACCCGCTAAATAACAAATCAGCCGGGGGGTTGGAGAGGACATACTTCGAAGTACGCCGTAAGTAGTACTGTACCTTAAGTAATTGGGTGAGACTAACCGAACAAGTACCGTAATACCGTAAAAAGATCACTGTTCGCCGGAACCCGGGTTCTTCCGCACCGGAACCCGCGATTGCCTCAGCTATCCATTACGGACTCCGTATTAAGCACAGCTCAATCAAGAGAAGGGGGAAGGGGAAGGGGAAGGGGCCAAACCTAAAATTCGATCTAAACCCATTTTGGATTGACGCCAGATTTCGGCCCCGAGCATGCGATGGGCTGGAGGAGAACGTCCGTATACGAGGTAGACGCTAGCCACACGTTTTCCAACTTGCTGTCACGGCGTCGGAAGTGAGAGATCTGAGACGGAATCCCATCCATGTCCATGGTTTGATGACGGCTCGACAATACTTAGTGGTCCAGATTGATCCCCACCTCGTCATGGCCGTGGGACGAAATCGATCGTCGGGGCCCCCCCCCGACTGTGAGAATCATACCACTTTCCCCCAGTATCCCAAGGGTACATTGCATCTCACCGGGTTCCTTGATTAACTTGGTTCTCCCATGAATCCTTTTTAATATGACGAGTCTTATCTGCTTCCAGATGTTCTTTGCCATTGCAGCCAATATTTCCGTACCAAGGGTTTAAACACACTGGTGACGATGGGATAAGTGTCAGCACGCCAGTAGGATTCCATAAATAACTAGGGTGAAATTGAGAAATATGTAGTTTAGCGGCTATATACTGGATCTCCTCGCCACAATAAGCGTAGTTGAAGCCTTCATCTCTCATCAAACAGCTCACACATGCTTTATACACAAAACCCTTGGTCACAAGCGGCGAAACATGCATCGCGAAAAGATTCTCCCATGGGAATATCGCGGCACCATGATCATGCCCTACCCAAACTCCAGACGCCACACGATTTAAACGTGACCACAACTGACCACAGGTGAAGAATACTGGATCCCAAAATATGCCGAGGCCCGAAATGGATGAACGACATGCTTTGATTTCCCGAGATACCGAAATTAATCATAACTTGGTTTTGAGTCCGACTGTTGAGCTCTGCTATTCCGGTCGACGATTTCTCCTGCTTTGAGGAGGGCACTCACAGGATCGAGGCTCTCGGTAATCGGATGCTGAAGAGCATATTCTCGAGCTCGTGGGTCTGGTCTCTCCACCCCAGACATGCTTTGCGTAGTCGTGGAGGTAAATCCGCGAATAGGTGCCATTGAGACGGGATAATCGATGTGAGGTTGGATCGCTAAATCACAAAATTCGTAAGCCATTGAGTAATCAAAGGCAAGCTTCTCAGCCATCGTTGAAGGGGGGGGTATTGGATAGTCAACATACCATTGGGTGATTGTTGTGATATGTGAATCGTAGTTTGTGGCGATAGCGAGGGCGGCCTAATTGCTGCCAGGTGGTTCTCCATGTTTCCAGTCGATTTTTGCGAATACAACGAGGGGAGTGGCAATGCCCTATCCAGGGGCGGCTCTAAGGGGGTGCGTGGAGTAAAAAATGCAGAAGAAGCAGTACTAGCGGACGATGTTGATCGATTCGTGGACTCCGAGGTCAGGAGAGGTGGCGGATGGCTCTGGTGACCTGTACGGTGCGCATACTGAATAGAGCCCGTCATATTCAGTCCCTCCATGGCTGGACCACTTGCATGGCTGGGCCGGTGGTCATAACCTTGGGCAAGATTGGGCAGCTTCTGAGAATTCGCCCCTTCGTTGTGTTGCCCATCCCGCCAAGGAAGTCCCTGTTGATTGCTCGCAAAGATTGCCTCACGATATCCAGGGAGAACTGTCGGCAAGGTAGTGCTCGAGGAAGGTTGACCCAGCGAGACAGCTTTCAAGTTTGGCAGGGCTGGAGATGGAACCACGCTGCCATCAGTTGGCTGCCAGGAAGTACTATTTGACGGCGAAGAGTCGAGTCGTGCCCGATTTAACGAGTTCTCCATGCTCAGTTGGCTTGTGTTGGTACTGCTTCCTCCACTGCTTGCGGTACTAACTTGTGCTTCCAATTTCGGTCTTTTGACGACCTCCAAGTCAGGTCCTACCAACGTTAGCATGATGTGTAGGCCAACGAAGCACTTCCCCTGCCAAACCAGGAAACTAACACGTACCTTGTTGGTTATTTGCCTGTCTCGCCTTGAATTCCGCTAGATACTGTGAGTAGTCCCTGAAATGTGGCGTCTTCTTATACTCGGTAAGTTCGTGGTTGTACCGTTCCTTAGCAGAAAATGCTTGCTGCTCATAAGGCTCCTTCTCCCCGGGCGAAAGATTCTGCCAATTCTCCCCCACATGTTTGGCTATTTCCGTAAACGACAAATTCCTGCCCTTCAGTTCTTCGCGCGTTTTATTCGAAAATATGACGTATGCCGAAGGCGGCCGTTCGGGCGCATTTTCGTCGGGCTTGGGATGCCTCCTGTACTTTCGCTTCGCGCCGTGAGCAGCACCGGTTCCATCCCTAATATCTGGTTTGGCCCCAGATTGCTTCTGCTCCTCAAATAGCTGTCGATCGTCGCTCGGGGTATTCCGCGGAGACCCAAGTGCCACGTCGGAAGACAACCCCCTCGAATTGGCTATCTTGCGTTGTAGTTTTCGGCGGTGGCCAAGCTTGACACCAAGAGCATCAAAATCGGACTCTGTGATGTCGAGGATCGTTTCCCAAGTGTCAAACCCTTGTTCTATAAATTCATGTAGATATGATGTGATCCCCAGCTCGGCGAAAATTTCTCCCAATTCAGTCATACAGTTGATGGCTTCTGGAAATCGTCCAGGACTTATGGAGTCTATCTTACTGCAATGTGCCCCAGGTCGAGCAGATAAGTTTCATCTGGGGAATCTCCCACTCAATGCTATAAAATTTCCAAAGGTCGCGGTCCAAGTCGTTCAATTCCCGAGGATAGCTCGATATTAGTGTTGCTTGTAGTCTAGCTGTCGAGGCACCATCTATATATGTGTTCTTCGAGGCGCGCGGAAGCCTCTCTCTCATGCCAAGGGATTGCAGACTATTGTAAAGGTCTTGCGAGCTTCTGCTGTATTTGCTCTGTAGTCGGATGCCACGAATAGTGCCGGGCGTTGCAGACGTACTAGTTTTGCGACGGCGAGGCTCCAAGTCTAGAATTCGGGGAGACTTGGGCTCCGTGGGTGGAGGAGGAGAGCACGGCGACTTTTGAGACAAGTTAGCGGTAACTCCAACGCTAGGAGGGGCAATTGAAATTGGGCTAGCAGGAACGATAGCCCGATGGGTTTCAAGACGTCAGAAGATCTGCCTTGCCTTCACGGTGTGGGTGTTTAGGACCCCTCTCGGAAATGTCAGCTGCGGTTGAAGGCTGTCGAGCGGGTAGATGACGACTCGTCATGGACGCCCAAGCAGAGATCTCCGGACGGAGGAGGGGTTGGATCTCGGTGATGGGTTGGGGACAAGGGGAATCAAAGAGATGATGGTTTTCGAGGCGAGGACTGATTCGGAGGACGTGTGCCGGAGGAGGAGAAGGGTCTGGCGGCAGACTGGTAACGAAATCGGGTCTTCTAGACTGAACTGAAGCGTAGCAGAGCTCGAGGAGGGGAATCAAAAAGGGTGTCATGTAAAAACGGGAATAGGGCCTATCGTGTACGTGCCCAGGAGTGACGAATTGAAGAACAAATCAGAGGAAAGGGGTGGAAGGGGCAGGGTAGGGCAAGTTAAGTCATAGACTCATCGCAATCTTGGGCAAGAAGGCATGGCATAGTACTAGACGGTAGAGGGTGGAGGGTAGATGAGATGGTGGAGGGCAGGTGAGATGGTGGAGGGGAGATGGTGGAGGTAGATGGAGGGTGGAGGGGAGATGGTGGAAGGTAGATAGATGGTGAAGGGTAAAGCTCGCAGACGAGGAGGGGGAGACGAGAAGAGATAGCGCGAGACCGAAGCGAGAGTTTTGGATGTGGGCGAACTTCGTTATTCGCAGGGTGTGGGAGGCAGATGGATCGGCGTGTGGCGGTTGAGCGGTTGAGTCGAGCAAGGGTGACGAGGGAAGGATGAAGGAAGGAAGAAGGAAGAGGGGGGGAGGGGGAGGAGGAGGAGGAGGAGGGAAGGAAGAGTGGAAGACGGGTGCGAAAGCAGTAGTCCGACATGGCGAAAATTTCTTGTCGATGTGCTTCCCAAACACCGATGACCAGATCAGACCAGTCAGACCAGCGAGGAGCCGAGGATCAGGAAGAGTGGGGCCGTCGCCTCTCTGGCCCTATGGGCGCGTAGCTTGCGTCAGACGGGGCAGGAGAGACGCAGCTCGTATCTGGCGCGTCGTATCTCGTATCTCGGAACAAGGCCACGGCTACGTACCGTCTCTGCACTTCGCGCAGGTCGAGCCTTCGGGCTCGGAACCGACTCCGTTCCTGCAGCGAGGCCGTCGGCCGCGATGACGAGGGGGTTCCAGCTTCCCCGCCGCCTTGAATTGGTCTGCTCTGCTCCGATCTGCACGTGAAGGCAAGGACGCCTGCACGCATGCAGGTGCCTCGGCGCATGAAAGAGGCGAGAGAAGCGAGAGAAGCGAAAGAAGCGACCAGTCTCCAACCGTCCAACGCAGCACCACACCGACCGACCTCACCAATTGCCATCCCTCCGACATGCGAAAGTCCACGAGTCCCCCCCGCCGCCCATACTTAGTTATATAACATTCTGCGGTGCAACCCAATGCCAATCGCACGTCGGGCTCCTGCTCCCCCCCTCCACATCGATGGCCCCTACTCCGTACCGTACCACCTTCGCTTGACTTCGCTTCGTCCCCTCCACCATGGCAATCTGACAACCCCCTTTCGCTTAACCTGTCCACTATGCAAGAATCATCTTCGCGTGACCTGCTTCTCTCTGCTTCCATTTGACGACAGTTCCCAGCGCACTCGCTGCCATCCAAGACTCCAATATGCAGCCGTCGTGGCACGTCCACAAGTCGGCGCCCCAGTGTCGGTGCGGCTACTTCATCCTCGCCCTTCGTTCCTCGACGAATAGAGCGCCGGTGGAGTGGCGACCTTCTTGGAGACAACGAAGCAAGCAGCGCGGATGCGCTCGATTAGCCCGAGTGCAAAACAGCCGATGGGAATCTCACATCTCGATCCCATCGGCCTCTGCACCTCCATGGTCCTTTATTCTCCGATCATCCCCCCGTTCGAGCCCTGAGGCCCTCCTCGCCCAGTGAGACTGCGTGATGCCAGTGGGCAGATAAGGAAACAGATCATTACCTATTTGAATCCCCCCAAGAAGAGACCCCCTCACTAGAGGTTATTCGGTGAATCCAGTGTTGGGCGAATCATTGGGGCGGCCTTGCGGACCTGCACGCTAATAACACTTATTTAGGGGGGGATAGCACGTCAGTACGTAACTACAACGTAAACGACGAACCACCCGGAGTCGGGATTCTGCTCCTCAGCTGCCAGAAAATGGACTCGTGGGGTCCCAAGTATTCCTATGTTCTCGATGCCTGCACAAAACATGATAATCAGAGCTGAAGCCGGAGTCGACGTCGAAGTCTTCGACAGGAGCGGTGCTAGCGAGTAACCCGTGACGAGGACTGCCTTCGCTTAGCCCGTGGGGGGCAAGCCATTCGGCTCGGCTATTCCCCGCCGGACTGTAGACGACAACTCCGAGACGACTCGGAGGTGTCGACCTGAACTCTAATAAACCCAATTCCGACGGCAAGCTCTCTGTCGCCCATTCATTCCATTTCTGAGACGGCAGACCCGGCATTGTTCCCTTACGAGCCCTCGCCCAACGTCATTCGGCGGTCAAGTCCCGAAGCGCTCGCGTGGTGCAGGACCTCATCAAGCAGCTCTCGTCGCGCCCGCGGCCGGACTGCAGGCTGGTGACGATATGAGCTCATCGAACGATTTATCGAAAGATCCCGATGCTGGCGGTGAGGCGTCTGATTTGGCCAAGGTATGGATGTCTTTTATAGCCTTTTTCCTCGTTGTACGCTGGATCGCGCCTCGTCCAAGATCACCCGAGTCCCCATGCGGGAAATCCCCGTTCTGGCTCTACTGCGAGCTACATCTACATGAATGGAGGCACATGTACACATGGTCCTCGTGGAATGAATTCCCTTCGCGGTCCAGGTCTGGGTTTTGGGTGGTGTTCATATCCTAGCTCCCTACTAACGTCTTCCTGCAGGTCTGGGTTGATCTATTGAAGTAAGTAGACTCGAGGCCGACGAACGACACACCAATGGGAATCTCTGTGTTGTGGTCGGCCGCTCCCGTTCCGAATCCCAACGCGGCGTCTCAGATCCCAGCGCTCTCGAAGCTTGGAGCAAGTGTGCTCACTCACTGGAAGCTCACTTCCAGAATTTTACAAGCGAGTCGGCTACAGCTTGTACGGTACATGGTGCTCGCCTGGTTCTGGTTCGTGGGCATTTCCCGCCAACCAGCGTTGTGTGCTGTTTACATCCCTTTGGCGAACGCACTCGTATTTCTATCCTCTTGCCGTCGAGCAAACGGGGGATTGAGTCTAGACTCAAAGATTCCTGACGCAACATCTAGATTTCGATCCATCTGAGCTGACAATCTACAGGGGGGAGAAGACTGCACAGGTGCTTGAATCTAACCTAGCGAACCTCGAAAAGAAGATCGACGACCTTCTTGCTGGCTTCGACGAGTCGGAGCATACCAAGGTCGAGGAAGCGAATTCTCGGACTAGCAAGCCGAGCAAAGGCAAGAACGGTGACGCGGATGCAGGGCCATAGCTTTTCAGATGTAGACAAGACGTGACCGTCCCGTGGGCATTCGAGATGGGAATAGATTGGCGATGGCCTCGGGCGTTTGGGAGTTGGGGTCACAGACGGTAGATGGGAGGGTCACCCGGGTTTACTTGTTGATAAATGGATTGCAGATGAGGTCACGCATCAAATGATATGTGACAAGTACTCTATGCTCTCCTCGGCCGATTCACTTTAACTAGTATTGCACGTGCTACTACTCTATTAATGTGAGTATACCGCCTTCGCACTGTAGATGACAGCATGATATAAAAAACGGCTCGATTCGCACCTAATTCGATAAAAGCGTCGTCTAATTAGGGGCAGTTATGAATGCAGAGGTAAGATTTGAGACAATAGGGTTCTCTGATACCCACAATGAAGATATCCTGAAGGCGCTAGTCTGTATCGATTTCATCAAGGACGAAAATCATGCAAACGGGAGGACTCGTTGTATCAACACAGAAAGCAGTTTGCTGCACAGACAGAGCACCGAGAAAACCAAGCCCCCTGATATCTATCCTCATATGAAAAACTCTAGAGATAAAAGTCAAAAATACCCCCAAAACTCCACAACCCCCCCACCACCTTCCACTCGTCGCCCGCCCGCCAGGAAGCACCACAGCATCCCTTCCCACTCACAAGACTCCGAGGTTCCTGTCGCCGACCAACCATATCGGTATTCCTGAGGACACCACGGCATGAATGCCTCTTACTTAAGCGGACCCATTCGGACGGAAGATGGATCGTCGCGGAAGTGGAAATCTCAACAACCACATTTCGCATCTCAGGGATGTGAGGATTCTAACTCTCCATAGGACTATGGGGGGACTCCTTCCAACGCCAAAGAAAGCTTGATCCAGAAGCGAACCCCTCGCTAAAGCATGTCAGAGTCAGATGATATTGAGACAACTGTACGAACAAAATATGATTAGAAGCCCCTACCTTTTCGTTCCCGCCGAAGTATTAAGCAGTGACTGGAACACCCGTGAGGCAGATGGGAGGGAAAGAAAGACAATGCAAAAGTATCTGGGCAAAGGAGATCAAAAGGATGACGGGATGTTGTGGTCAATGATATGTTTCATTATTTTTGTGCGCCTAAAATACATAACCACCACAGTGGCTAATGACCATTCCATGCTCGAAATCGCCATGAGTCCATGAACGGTCAAGATGGATGCAAGGACTACAGATTCCAGATGCGACCCATGATTTTCTCCTCCGCTCGACCGTTGTCTCTTGATACACGTTCATTTTTTGGTTGCTTTTTTGTCTAATTTATGAGGTGCTTCTTGTAGAACGCTTGTTGACTTCGGCCTTGGCTTGCTCAGTACCTGAAGCAACTGCCTCTGCGGCCTTGTCCTTAGCATCAACAGCTGCAGCCTTGGCATCCGCTGCGGCCTTCTTCACCTTTGGTGGTGGGGTGGAGCCTCCCATGCTGACAACACCGACGATGATCGCCAAGAAAGTGACAAAGATAGCGGCAAGACCGCCAGCAGCCTCAGGAACGAACTTGATAGCCTGGATAGGGTCGCTCTGGGCAATGGTGAAGAAGAGGTCAAGCTTCTCCTTGACGTAGTGGATTGGGTCGTCCATGAAGACAAGGTCAGACGGTGACTTTGGCTTATCGTCCTCCTTTGGCTTCTCGGCAAGCTCGAGGAGTTGCTCGATGGCGTGCTTCTCGAAGAAGGTCTCTTGAGCGAACTTCTCGGCATTAGCAACGGAGTGACCAATGTAGATGTTGTCGAAAAGGATATCCTTGTCCATGGTCCAGAGTTCAAACCCGATCTGTTTTTTTCTTCAATTAGTGGTAGACTAGTGAGGGTTAAAAGTCCAACTTACAGCACCCATGGGCTCAAGGTTGGCAGGAGTCTTATCCTCGAAGTAGTCAGGGTTCTTGATCTTTCTAGGGGCCCAAACGCCCTTATAATCTGGGTTGTCAATGAGTGGCGCGGACCATTTGCCCTTGTATTCCTGAAGACGGGTATCAGTGTCTTGTTCAAGCAAGAGCAAAACATGGCTAAACAACTTACCGGGTTCTTGATCATGGGCTTCTCCCACTTTCCGCAGCCAGAGGCATCGTCACACTTAGGGTTTGGAACAGTTGGTGCGACCCAGTCTCCATCTACTTAATGGTTAGCATATCAGAACATGATCAAATTTCCGAAATGATCGCATACCCTCTTCCTCATCCCAGTCTTCTGGCATCTTGCTCTCTGGGTCGGGAATGGTCAATGGTTCACTCTCGAGCCAGTCTTCAGGCTTCTCCGCTTTCTCATCAACAACCTCGAAAGGCGCCTCCTCGTCCCAGTCCTCAGGCTTGGCTGCAGCTGGATCGGGAATTCGTGCCTCATCGACCCAAGTCTCAGGCTTGGAGTCTTTGGGGTCATCAATCTCCTTGGGGGGGTTGAAAGCGGGAGTGAAGTCCTGCATCACGTGAGTCAACATATTTTGCAATGGGATAGGCCAGATTTACCTCGAGAAGATTGGCCTCCTTGACTTGCTCGCCATTCAACTTGATAATGGCAGTGTTGTTGGGGTGAATGATCAAGGTGTACAACTCTGTGGTCTTGACAATTCTGGCAGCTGGTGGAGATTGAAGGTGCTTCTCCTCGTACTCCTTGGTCTTGGGGTTCTTGTGGTTGATGATCAGATGAACCTTGTTGGTGGACCCGCACTTGTCAGGACCAAACATGATAACATAGGGCGAGGCGTTGGAGAACTCGTCCTGATGAAGGGCCTTGTTGTCTCTTAATCTGGCAAGTGTCAGTAAACGAGCACTTCAAGGGTCCAATTGCTATTAAATAGGCAATCGATCGTGGGCAGGAATTACAGTTTCATGTAAGCCCCAGAGCAGCTCATAGAATCCTGCAACTTGACCTCATATTGGACGACAAGGGTCTTTCCCTTGTTGTCAATCTTCTTAGGGAACTTGGCTGAGATTGCGTGGTGGTTTGCAACACTCTTCATAACCAGACCATTATCGCCTTCCATGCCCTTGTAGACAGTTGGCTCCTCGACACTCCATGTGCCCGTGTAAGACCACTCCTCGGCGTCCTTGTCGGTACCCTTGGTGTCCTTCTTGGCATGGCTCGCTTTCCAACGAGTCTCCCAGTCGTCGGTGAATTGCTCGACGAAATCGCCTTTGATGGAGGTTGGCTAAGAAGGGAGGTTAGGAGGCTGTTCATTTGAAGCTATGCCACCACAGCAGAATTGCTTGGAAGACTTACGGTGAATGTGGCGAGTTCAATGCTAGATGTTGTCGACGAGGTGGCCTCACTGGCAACAGCGGAGCTGGCTTCGCTCACAACAGATTCGGCATCTGCGTTGACAGCTCCTGCGAGCAGAGCCGCAGCTGAGATGGCGGCGTGGAGGCGCATGGTTGTATAGGGAGCTCGTCCAGGAACCGGTCCAATTGATCAAAGCAGACAGACTGAAGAGGCACGTAAACTGATTGTGCCAGTAGACAGAAGTCAATGAGATGATGGATCCGGAGCGGAGATAGTGCAAGATGACGGGGAGGGACAAGATCGAAAGTCTTGTTGACGGTGAAGGTCAGGTTAAGTATCCTGTGGAGCGATGAGCTTAAAGGACACGCTGGCTGGTAACAATTTTGGACACTTCTTGTCTCCGCACGAGGTCTGGTCGGGCACGGGCCATGTGGTTTCTGCCGAGGCGGGTTAGAGCGGCGACCGGGGACGACGTATTACAAGGTACTTGTACTGTACGTATTCCGGATCTCGCCCATTCACACGTGTTTACTACTGTATTAGTCTGTATAAGTTCATATTCGAAGCGATCACTCATATGAATACTGTATAAAGGGCACGTCCCAGCTTGTCAGGTGACCTGGGTCAAAAGGCTCGCTGACCGTCGCAGTGTACTACGTACGCACCGCCGCTTTCACCCTCTCCATGTGAGCAGGGATGCTGCTGTGCCGGTAGTCCACAGACTATCTGGCTGTTTTTGGCTAAACGTTGGTCGATTTTCTCTTTCTATACTGTATGTCCCGTCCTCTGTAACCGCACGATTATACCCATCTCAATGCCTTCCTCTGTCCTTATCTCGTCTGAGAAGGCAATAAGATCATTTTCTACGCAGAAAGTGGCGGTTGACGATGCAGCAGAATCGCACCCACTGTGACCCCCCGTGTCACTTCACCTGTGGAACTATAGTACAATACTGTACACACAGCACTGTACATACAGCGCTGTACAGTACACATATGGTGCCATTCCATGTGACACCGCTGTACAGGAACGGGTCGATGTGAAGACTGGACTGGCCGTCGTCCTTGCTGTACGGATTCGTGGAAATGTAAGATCTTCCCCTGAGAGAGTGATCTACGCCACCAAGCAATCAACCGCCGCCACATCGGAAAAATATTCACGCGAGAACGCAAAGCTACCCCTCCATCCATCCATCCATCCATCGCCCTTCATCATCTTGGATCTATATCCACTCCAACCAGAGCCTGACAACCCGTGGAAGCGCGAATGCAGAGCTCCATGGCGGGCTCAGAGGATGACAATCATCACCTCATAAGATCTGACGATCGTCAACACCCTGCTAATCTCATCCCAGAGCTCTGCAGAAAGTTCTGGTCGCTAGGATGGGTCACAGGCACGGGTGGAGGGACCAGTATTCGCGACGAGTAGGTTTCAAGGTAGGTGTACAGTATCCGAGCATTAGTGACTGAGTTGTGTAGCGACTTGGTGTACCTCGCTCCGTCTGGTGTGCAGAAGGAGCTTATGAAGTCTGGTAAGCAGGTCCCTTTCTATCTCTTCCATCGGCACAGAACGGCAGGGAACTAACATCCTCAAAGAAGACATCTATGTTCTCGAGCTTTCGAAGCAGGTGGATCCGAAGAAACGAGTGTACCTACGCTCACCACCTTCTCTCAAACCTTCGCAATGCACGCCTCTCTTCATCGCAGCCTTCACGAAGAGAGGCGCTGGCTGCTGCATCCACACACATAGCCAATGGGCAGTCCTCGTCACTCTTCTCCTCGAGAACCAGCCTGCAAACAAGACACTCTTCGAAATAAACAACATTGAGCAGATCAAAGGCTTTGGCAAGGGTTATCAAAAGCAAGGAGCACTAGGATACCACGACACACTACGAATACCCGTCATCGAGAACACCCCATTCGAGGAAGACCTTACAGAGAGCTTGGAGGCAGCTATGGACATGTATCCAGACACGTATGCCGTTCTTGTTAGACGCCATGGTGTTTATGTTTGGGGCGAGACCGTGCACAAGGCAAAGACCCAAGCGGAGAGGTTAGCTCACACCTTGTTCTGTAACATTATGGGTTTACGTACTGACTATTTGGCCAGTCTCGATTATCTTTTCCAGTTGGCGGTCGAGATGAGGAAGCTTGGTTTGCCGTGGTTGAGCGATATTGCTTGAGCACGTATGTTAGCTGTTCCATAGCATTTCGTCCCATCTTAGCATGGTACCACCTCCAAAAGCATTTGGATTTCCCTAAGACCTCGTTGCAATCTCTCGAATACTCCAGCCACCAGGCGATGATCTTCCTCTCACAGTCAATTTCTAGGCTATCCTAAGTTATGACTTTTTCTCGGCCATCATTCTTTGACGTATGCGAAGCAATTAGTTAGAAAGCATCACTCACAAAGTTTGCTCTTCGAAGAAATTTCCTCTGAAGATCCTTGTCTCTCGGAGAACTTCCCTAGCGACGCATCGCCAGCATACAGACCATATAGAGAATAACCTTCATAGTCATATTTGCAGCAGATGACTCCCATTTGAATTATCCCACTACATCATAGATTCATACGATCTTTGTCTTCACATGTCTTTCGAGAGAATTCTAAACATTAGGTAATATATCATAGAGCGAGGCTTGTTGGCCAAACAAAGACCTCTTCCCCTGGGAGAGGAATCTACCTCGCGTGATAGGGTAATCTACAAGGGATAAGTTTGTCCTAACTAACTTTGCCAAAGCGTTGTCGTCAAAACCGCCCCCTATGAGTTTCTTTCCTCCCTCTCCTCAAATCCAACTTATTTACAGCATAACATGAGAGAACAAACCACGGTGTTTATTATCATTTAGAGCTAATTCAAGCGTGAGTTAAGACCAAATTTTCACACAACCTCCATCCCGGTTTGAGATTTGTTGTACTGTACATGGCAGACCCAGCCCTCCCACCTTCCCCTAAACATAACTGAAGATTGCGTGGCCTTCCCGAAACCCTCGCAGCGAAGTTCCCCGGCATGGTTTAAGGCCGACTCATTAGATCATTGGTCTCAACCACTCGAACGCTACAAGGTCTGCGGGTCCATGCTATGACCATTTGGCTATAGGAATGGCAGCACAGTAGCCATTAGTCTTGCAACGCCAAGCCATTTCCGCCCGAGTCTCGCTTATGAGGTGCCCACTGCCTCTTGTAGAGCAATAGCGAGGTGCTGGACTTCTGGAGACCTCAGTACTCCGTATAATCTGGTAACTTCGAGGCTCTGAGAAACCTTCTTAACTTCATTTTATGAAGGACATGTCGAAAATTCACACTTGGAATTGCTTCCTATGACAAATATAGCATTGCTCAGATACGCAGATATGGTATGGTTTAATTCGAGTCGATGAAATTAACACCACTACTACTCATCGAAAAGAGTATCGATCCAATTCCCTCGCCCTAAAGGCTACGGCTAGCGCCGCCTCATCTCATGCAGCATATTGTAAGTACAAAACATATGTTATAAAGTCCGCCCAAATCCAGGTGCTCGCTTCGCCTCTCCAAACCAACCAAAACAGTCCTACAACAAACCCACTGGCCGACCGCGCAGAATAACTAAGGGGGTATGGATATATCCGTTAAAAAAAACTCCGAGCATGCGAAATGTCACATATAATCATAAACTCCTTGAAAATGCTTGCGCTCACGCGATAAACAAGATTCTAGCCGCCCGCAATCTTCTTCCAACGGCTGAAGATACCACCTGAAGTAGATGGATTTCGAGACGGTGTCGTCTCCACGAATCCAGAATCACGACGGCTGGATCGACGTTCACTCTGGCTCCCTTCGCCGCTTCGGACAGTGGCCTTATCCCCACGGCGAGACTCTCGTCTCCGCCTCCGTTCGTCTTGGTCCTCTTCGCCATATTTGGAATGTCTTCGTGACTTCTGTCTCTTCGCGCTATCATCCGCGGTTTCCTCCGGCTCGCCCTCTGGTGGTGGTGGAGCGTCTGAGTGATCCTTCACCCAAGAGTCAGTTCCGGAATGCGGCCATCCCGCTCGCTCGCTTTTGCGCTTGGGGTCCTTGTAGACAGGACCATCTGCAGGGAGATAATCGCCGTCTCGAGCATTGCTACCATCTCGCGAATCAAAGTAGCCATCAACTATCGGTGCTGACTTTCGACGGCTGGTTCTGGGAGTTCCACTAGCACGAGTAGATCGTCGTTCTTCACGCCTCCGTCTATGGTCGTCACCGTCTGCTGGCGCATCCATGTGAGAGCGCCGCCTATCAGACCTTCTCCTTCGCTCGGGATCCTCGGTCAGGGGTTCACCGTCAGTTTGAGCTGCCTCTTTCTCAGCTCTTCTAGCACGACGTCGTTCCGTACGTTCGGCCTCCTTCGCTTCAGCGGCTTGTCGATGAGCCTCCTCCTGCGCTTTCTGTTCACGACGTGCAGTCCTTCGGGCTTCCTTTTCTTCCTGTCTACGAGCTTCGGCTTCTTCATCCTGCCTCCTCCGACGTTCCCGTCTCTCTTCATCCTTGGCCTTTCGAGCATCTTCGACCGCTTTTTCAGCTGCTTCTTTCTCAGCTCGTCTCGCACGCCGAGCGGATCTACGAGCTTCCTGGTCTTCTTCGGCGGCTCCACCAGACATGGTTATATCGCGGTCAAGATCAGCAGTGTTGGATCGTTCCCTAGCTGGACGTTTGATTTTACGATCCTCCCTACGAAGACCTCGTACACCTTCATCATCAGTAACGGCAGTACTTCGTCTTTTGTTGTCAGAACGAGACTTGGAGGACAAAAGTCCTCCGAACATTCCACCAAGTCCCGCCTTCTTAGCGCTTGAATCGGATCTCTTCAAAGTCGAAGGAGATGCATGTTCGGATGGCCCTCCAGAATCAACCATTACAATATCGTCTTCTTGTTTCGCCTGTTTGTACGATCTTGCGTTAGCGTATGCATCCCTTGAAAATGGCATCCCTCTGCTTCGGTAGGGCATGTCGTCCATTCCAGGTGGCATTGGCACTGCTGGTGGTGGGGCGCCTCTGAAGATTGGGTCTGGAATTACCTTCGATTTTCCTTTCCGGTCACGGCTCGATTTTTCGCGGTTCACAAGATCATCGCCGGTTCCAACCATCACGATATCTTCTTCTTCTTCAACGACCCCTACGAAAGGATTCTCAGTTTTACTCAATTTTGATAACGGGGTTTCAAGATGCATACCACGTGATTTACTATGCTTTTCAGATTTGCTCCTTGATAGTTTCCCAGGAGTGACTCCAAGCGTTCTTGCTGCCTTAGCTGACATTTCGGGCGGGTTATGTGAGTCGTCTGGTGGTGGTGATGGCATACCCGACCCGTCGATGATCACAGATTGTCGTCGGCTTGTTCGGCCGCTACTCGTGCGCTTTTCAGAAGTAGATTTTGATCTTGAAAGCGGCGGTGCTGCACCGAACATGCTAGAAAGTCCTCGAGATTTTGGAGGCCGATCGGCCTTGTCGGATGAAGAGTCCTTAGATGAAGCTTTTTCCTCCTTCTCAGGTGCCTTTCGAGATGATTTTGAGCGCTTCAAGTCGGCGTCTTTTGATTTTGAAGACTTCTTATCTTTCTCATCCTTACGAGGGGCTGCACCCCATGCGCCCCATGAAGATCCATCTCTGACAACTCGAGGGCGCTCTTTCTTGGATGTTTTTGGCTCAGGTGGCGGGGTTGGGGGGCGTGAAATCGCGGCTTCTTCTTTGACTTCTTTGGTCTCCTTGGATGCCTTTTTGGAAGATTTGCTCTTGCTAGTTGATTTGGGCTCTACCGGCATCTCAAGATCCAATAAATCGTCGTCCACGGGGTCCGAAGGGAAACTGCCAGGCACTTCCTTCGATTGGGATGATTTCTGGGTTGGTGCGGGCGGAGGGGGAGGTGGAGGAGGTAGGTCAAAGTCTTGAGCAGCGAGTCTTTCCTTCTCTTTCTTCTCTTTGGACTTCGCCCTCTTTTTATCTTCTTTGGACTCTTTAAGTGGTGCTGGTGGCGGGGGAGGCGCCTGTGGCGCTAGTTCTTCTACGTCCTTCACCGGCTCAAACGCCTTTAACCTATCCGCAATCTTTCCGCCGACTGGTTTCTTGGTGATTGCTGATGCCCTCATCAATGCAGCAGCAGCAGCAGCCCCTCTGATACCAGAGGCAGAAGAGGCGTTCGTGTCCTTGGAGCCGCGTGGTGAGATGGTTGCTTCGAGAAGATCCGCTTTGTCAGCACCCGTGCCCGAGCTTGTAAGATTCGCAATCTCATCTCGAGTCGAACCCTTGCTCGATTTCTTGGTTGCACCCCAGAAACTGAAAGCCTCGGACTTGTCCTCCACTATGATCGGGTCACGGGGTGAATCCAAGTCGATAAGAAAGTCCGCGTCTCCCCCCGCTTCTGGTTCTGGCTCGGGCTCCTTAGCGGCTTTGGACCCCTTTTTACCTTTTGAGGTCTTAGCGTCAGACTTGGACTCTTTTTTCGATTTCTTTGCGTCTAGAGCCGCCTGTTCTTCTGCTTCCTTGTCCCTGGCCGCTTGTTCCTCGGCCTCCTTGTCCTCAGCTGCCTTCTCTGCTTCTTTAAGCGCAGCCGCAGCTTCAGCCTCATCGGCTCTATTTTTCTTGGCTGCAGCCTCGTCGGCCTTCTTCTGTTCTCTCTTGGACAATTTGAGCTTGGGCTTGCTTGCTTCAGCAGCGAGAGCTTCAGCAGCGGCCTTTTCTTCCGCTGCTTTTGCCTCTTCTTCCTCCTTGGCTTTAGCTTCCGCTTCCTCCGCTTCAATTCGATCTTTTTCTTCCCTCTCCGCTTTCTCTTTGGCTGCTTTTGCATCAGCCTCTTCCCTTGCCTTCTTCTTGTCAAAATCCCTTTGCTGCTTTTTGGTCATTTTCTTGTAAGCAGCAGCTTCTTCCTTGGCCTTTTTCTCATCCTCTTTGGCTTTCCTATCTTCATCTTTCTTATCTTCGTCCTTGGACTTAGTCTTTGTCGCCGTGCTTCCAAAATCACCCCAGGTGTCGGCTTCGGGCTCGGTGAGGTCCATAGAAGGTGGAGTCGGTGCTGGTGGCGGAAAGTCGTCTGACTTCTTAGATTTCTTCTTGTCCTTCTTGCTTGTTGGTGCCCATGAGGATCCCCCCCAATCATCGTCAGCGACTTTATCCTCGGCGATTTCTAGCACAGGTAGGGGCGTTTCATCTATCACTTCAAAAGCACTCTTGCCCTTGACCTTGCCCTTCTTTTTGTCCTTTTTGGACACAGAAGCTCCCCACGTGTCGTCAGCCTTGGGCTCCTCAATGGCATCGGGTTTGATGGCCTCGTCGAAAGGGTCTAGGAACGACGAAGTCTTCCCCGCATTTTTCTTATCTTTCTTCGTGCCAAATGAGCTAAAGAAATCGTCTTCGATATCGGGAATAGCGGGAGGCGGAATCGGGGTAGGTTCGACCTCGTTAACTATTGACTTGGAATTTTTGCCCTTTTTCTTGTCAGTCTTTTGTCCCCAATTCATCCAGTCATCGTCGCCGGCTGGCTCTTCGATAGATTCGATAATGGGTGCAGGCTCTGGTGGTGTCTCGTCCTTGCCCTTTCCAGCTTTCTTCTTTTTGGAACCTCCAAGACCCCATGACGCTCCCCAGCTTGTGTCCTCTTCGACCTTCTCCGGTTCTGGGAGTGGTGTTTCGTCAATGACTTTGCCCTTTTTCTTTTTGTCCTTCTTAGAAGTACTAAATGAGCCCCAATCATCGACTGGCTCTAGTTCAGGCTCTAGGACAACTTCTTCAATTCTTGCAGGTTCATCGAATGAGTCAAAAACACTCTTGTCTTTCATTCCCTTTTTGTCTTTCTTCGACGTTCCAAAAGATCCCCATCCATCATCAGCCGGCTCTTTAACGATGGATTCCGGCGCAGGTGATACCTCTACCTTGGCAAGCTCATCAAAGGCGCTTAAAGCACTTTTGCCTTTCTTAGCCTTTTTGCCCTTGGTCGTTGACCCCCAGCTATCATCGAGAGGTTCCTCAACCTTGGGCTCCGGGGCAGGCGGTTCTTCAATTTTGGGGGTCTCAACCACGTTCTTTCCCTTCTTTCCTTTCCTATCCTTTTTCGAGGCACCAAAGGATCCCCAGCCAGCACCTGCTTCGGGCTCTGCTTCGGGCTCTGCTTCGGGCTCTTGCGCAGGTAGTGGGGGTGGAGGGGTCTCTTCTTTGACTTCCTCGAAAGCATTTCTGCCTTTCTTTTTCTTGTCCTTCTTCGAATTACTTAA
Source organism: Amylocarpus encephaloides (assembly GCA_019669835.1). Taxonomy (NCBI): domain Eukaryota; kingdom Fungi; phylum Ascomycota; class Leotiomycetes; order Helotiales; genus Amylocarpus; species Amylocarpus encephaloides. Next base: position 28,414 of record MU251692.1, read on the forward strand.
AGATCCCCAAGCTAAGTCTTCTAATTCAGGCTCCGGGGCCGGAGGTGGTGGCAGTGGAACCTCTTCTTCAATTTCGATCTTGCCTTTCTTCTTTTTATCCTTCTTTGAAGTTGTGGCAGTACCCCAGCCATCGAAATCGACCTCCTGGGTCGTGATGACCTCTGGTTCAGGGACAACGACTTCCTCGATCTTAGCGGATTCTTCCACTACATTTTTGCCCTTCTTTTTCTTATCTTTCTTAGAAGTGTTGAAGGTGCCCCAACCATCGTCGGCGGCGGGCTCTTGCTTCGGTTCTGGAACCTTGACTTCCTCGGCTTCTGGATCGTCGAATGCACTGAAGGCACCCTTTTTCTTCTTTTTATCCTTCTTAGAAGTTCCAAATCCCAGTCCATCATCGACAAGCAGTTCGGGTTCCGGAGGTGGAGGAGGTGGCGCTTCTACTATCCCTTCGATGACGCCCTTGCCTTTCTTTTTCTTGTCCTTCTTGCTAGTTGAAAAGGAACCCCAACCATCATCAGCTGGGGCCTCTGGATCCGGTTCTGGGGCCTTTACTTCCTCGGCTTCTGGATCGTCGAATGCACTGAAGGCACCCTTTTTCTTCTTTTTATCCTTCTTAGAAGTTCCAAATCCCCATCCATCATCGACAGGCAGTTCGGGTTCCGGAGGTGGAGGAGGTGGCGCTTCTACTATCCCTTCGATGACGCCCTTGCCTTTCTTTTTCTTGTCCTTCTTGCCAGATGAAAAGGAACCCCAACCATCATCAGCTGGGGCCTTGACTTCCTCGACCTCTGGATCGTCGAATGAACTCAAGGCACCCCTTTTCTTCTTTTCTTTCCTGGATGAGCCAAAGGATAATCCAAAGTTGTCCTCTGTAGGTGCTGGAGCTTCTTCAACTTTAGGCTCCTCTTTCAGTGGTTCGGGTTTAGCTTTCTTGCCCTTCTTAGTTTTCGAAGTACCCCATCCATCACCCCAACCAATCTCCTCAGCCGGTTCCTCAGGGATAGGGGTAGGTTCCATCTTGGGCTCCTCGAAATCCATGAAACTGTCCTTTTTCTTGTTCTTGCCTTTCTTGGTAGCAGGAGTCGAGAATCCAAAGTCGAAAGAGTCACCCTCCTTGTCCGGATCTAGCTCCTCCTTTCCCTCTTCCTCGTCCAAGCCCCCAAAAGAAAACCCAGCGGTCTTTTTCTTTGGCTTGCCTCGATCTAAGCTCCAAGGATTATCGCCTCCGGCATCTTTGTGCTTTGTGTCTGTGCCATTGGTTGCAGAAAAGTCCCATGTGCTGGTTGATGTTAGCTTGGATAATAAGTATTGACACTCAAAGGCCGTGAATAAACAAAACTGTACTTATGAATGGATTGAAACCTTGGACAAGGGAATATGAATTGGACTAGAAGATAGTATAGTCGCCTTGACGAAGGCGTAGACAGAAGAGATAGATAGAAGGACCTGTGACATGAACATCTCGCTTACCTTGCCGTTGTTGTTGTGGCTTTTGAATCACCTGTCTTCCAATTTGAACCCCATGTGCTAACGCCAGAAGTACTCGATTTAGCAACCGCAAAGCCCGAATCAAAACTCAAGTCAAGGCCCGGACCGTCGTCAAGTTTTATCTCGTGGAAGGCATCAAACTTTTCCGCCGGCGGATCTGGTGCAGCTACTAGTGTAGATTCATCGGCTTGTTTCCCCTTCTTGCCCTTCTTCTTAGACTTTGCAGGCACAAAACTACCCCAATCATCTTCGGGAGGCGCATCACCCGTACCGTCTCCATTCGCATCGTCCTTCTTGGCGCCATCATTATCACCAGCGCCGGCACCAATATCACCAGAATCCTTATCACCCCCATTGTTCCCCTCGCCCTCGCCCTCGCCCTCCTCCTTCTTCTTTTCCTCATTGTCTTCCCAGTTATTGGCCTTTGCGGCTCCGCCCTTCTTCTTCTTCCCCTTCATCTGCTTAAAGCCATCGTCCGACTGGAAGTCGATCGCTGGAGCCATGGTGGGGTCGTAGAATAAGGAGGGGTTGCGCTCTCTTGGAGGTGTTCTCGATGCGGGGAGGGGAAAGTCGGTCAAGGTCGAGGGATGCTTTTCGGCGCGGGCCTCGGTATCGTGAAAATTGGTCACCTCGTCAGTCCGTTTGGGTGCTTCAGAGCACTCGGGATGGCATTTTGAACCTGGTACGGGGATCTTGAGAGGTTCGCGGTCCCGTCTGCAGCGCCACGTATATTCCCGATTTGGATATGCGTTCTATAAGTTCGTCAGATACTTGAGTTGTTATGATCCACACCGCTGCGGGCTCGGCCGCTACTGCACTGCACGACAACAGCGCCAGCAGCCTCAAAGCATAGACTCATGGAGAATATTTTGAGGCTGCTTGACCTCACAACAGACGTTCTCTCAAATCAGAAGAGACATATAAATAAACATCCCACTTATAACCAATACGTCCGAGGAAAGCTGGTTCTTTGTGGTTTGCATATTTGCGTGGAAATCATCTATACCCGTTCCAAGGGGAAATAATCTCCATTGCCTCTGAGTCAAGAAAATATCTGTTGCGAAATATCTTGCAACCTCGATCTTGGAATTCGATCCTCGTACCAATTTCGTGGAACTGCTTGCACTCCGCAATTCGACCCATGCTCGTGCCAAAAGGCTCAGTCTAATACGCGTATCCTCCTCATCCCACCCAATCGTCCAAGGTCGGGTTGTCTGTTGAGCATATTCGTTCTCGAGGCGACGGTCGGCATAATTCAAAAACTCGACCGCTGCCATTCTGGAGTTTCGCGCTGGTGTATTTGCGGTTGCCCGTCAGACTCATCGAAGCTATCGGCTCTTGCTGCAAAGGAATGCTGGTCGGAAATGGGAAGTGTGGACTCGACAAACAGCCGGCTCTGGCTGTTCAGATGCGATGGACGAGGAAGTGTTGCGGTTGGAATAATATGCGACAGTCCGTAATTCCTGCGACGACGGGAAAAGGTTTGATTGCGATTGCTGGAGTATTCCTGAGTATCCCCTATATCAAAGTTTGGGGGGAAGATGTGGAACAGAAGGTGGTCACACGGGAGATGTTTTCGCAAGGGAGAGGGTACGAAGTAGGTGTGGGAATATTCTCGTTGGATATGTTACAGTACTCCTTTCGCCAAAGCTGTGGGATTGGACAGCCACCTGGGCACCCCGGGCTTCCTCGAGGAAGAAGAGGTTGAAGCAATGGAACTAGCAACGGGCCACGACTCAAGAGAAGGGAATGAAGAAAGTTTGCGTGTAAGTTGTATGAGTATCCCGGACTTGTGCTTTAGTTTGTGCGGCGCGACACCTCGCAATACAGTAGTCTGTCTCTGACACGACGAGTTGTTCATGTGTTTACAACTCTACCGAGACCTTCCCCTTCCACCTTCACCTTACTGTACCTGTCGCACGGTGCCTGTCTCGATACACACGATCGCACACTTGCCATTTAATACGTCAAGGTTTAATCGGTTTAGTCTAGGTGAGAACCTCGTTCGGTTGGCCTCATACTCATAGCCTCGCAGATCCGCCCGACAGAGGGATCTCCATCCACTACGATCAAAGACGTCAGCTCTTGATGCACGCCCGCACCATGCAGCAGCAGCAGCAGAAGCAGCAGCACCTCAGCACCTGCCACACATCAGAGACAGAAGACATCTCAGAAGATGCCTTTCATGACTCTATCCCACCTTCTGAAATCCTTCGTTGCTTCGCCGACCTTCCCCGATTAACTCCCGTTCATGCGAACCATTGATCCACGAGCCGGCCTCCTGTCTGCTACACCGCAACTTCATCACGGAAAAACAAGCCAGGAAATCAACAAACCGCCGCGAACCATGACCAGATGCGTACACCCCCTATGGTTCTCGTGTCTCTGGTTGGCTGCAAGGCACCGCTGCGAGGAAAGGTGTGGTACTTCTGCTCCGTGCAATAGCCACCACATTGCCAGGTGTCGTACGGCTGGTCTCCATCCCCGAGCATTCGGACACTGTGACGAAGCCATCTCCAGATCTTGATAGGCCTGTCTGGCCGAGGGCATCGGCTTGGGCATGGGCTTGCATGATGTTGCATCGATGGCGGTACAGCATTAGTTGCGGCAACTATTACTTAATTAAACTTGCCTTTCGAGTTTGTCTTCCACAAGCTGTTCTATGCATGGACCGAGTGCAAAGGTCAGGGAGAGAAGAGAATCAAATACCCATGACATTCATTTTGAAAATTGATATCACAGCAAGGAAATTCTCTCGTTTATCGTAGCATCTCAGCCAACTTACAAATCTCCAACAACAGAACGAAGGAGTAATGGTGTGACATACATCCCCATTCTGACTCCGCGAGATGTTAAAACCAGGCGCGGGGAAGGTACTTGCAGTGAGTAGTACCTAAGAGGAGAGATAATCCACAATTAGGTACCATTGCTTTTCTCGTTGCTGTACTCGGCGGGGGGTCCAAAGGTACAAGTGAAGTCTCTTCTGGAGGAGCTGCATATTCTGTCTTGAATGGGACCAACGTTTTATAGAGTGGGCTATGAGTTGGCCCTTCATGGCGGTTATGCCTGATGTACGAAGTACTGTCATGTTAGTAAACAGCAGGATGAAGCCGTCGCTGCCAGTCGGTCGAATGACGAGGTTTGAGGCGGCTAAAGAAGCATGCAGTCGCTTCATAAGAAGAATTATTTCGAGGTTGCCCCTAAATTTCTCGGCATTCGTTGTACTTCGGACCAGTAGGGATCGTAGGGAATGTAGGGATCGTAAGTCACATGCGGCAAGTTTACACTTCTTCGCCTCTGGCAAGATAATCTCGAACAACCGTTCGAACGGCGTTTACAGTAGTCATTTGCAAATCTTTCGGACATATGAGGTTACTGGCAGTGACGTCGAGAAGGTGCGGTGGGTCCTGAATTCAGAACTAGGGACTAGAAATCTCTCGGCAGATGTAGATTTCTAATCAGTCCCTATACACTGTCCTAATCAGGCGTCCTTTTCTTTCTTCGTTTCCTCGTTCTCCTTCCTTGAGTCTTCACAACAGAATCAAAGATCATTCTATTCTTCACGATGTCCAAAAACCACGCAATTGTTGTTCAGAAGCCTGGGGAAGCTGCCAAGGAAGAAGTCCCTGTGCCAAAGCTTCGAGATGACTACATTTTGGTCAAAGTGAAGGCGGTAGCATTGAATCCTACTGATTGGAAACACGTTGATTTCCTTACCAGTAAAGGTTGCCATGTAAGAATTCAATTCATTGAAAAGGCGTTCCCAAAGTGGTGACATAGCAGACTCAGTCAGCTGACTTCATGTCATAGATTGGATGTGATTATGCAGGTACAGTTGAGGAGGTAGGCTCCAAGGTGACCAAAGAATTCAGGAAGGGTGATCGTATAGCTGGATTCGCACATGGAGGTATGTCGCGAGTCACATGTTTTCAGACCAAACTCCTAACAAGCATCCACAGGTAACGAAGTCTACCATGAAGATGGCGCCTTTGGAAACTACATCACGGTCAAAGGAGATGCTCAACTCAAGATTCCGGAGAATCTCAGTTTCGAAGAGGCTTCCACGCTTGGTGTTGGCATTACCACGTACTTACCAAGCTATCCGACCTGTTCTCCTTGAATACAGAACTAACAGGATGTTTAGTGTTGGCCAAGGCCTCTACCAATCCCTCGGTCTCCCCCGTCCAAATAGTACATCTTCAGAGAAGAAACAGATCTTGATCTATGGCGGCAGTACCGCGACCGGTGCCCTCGCAATCCAGTACGCCAAACTCTCAGGCTTTGAAGTCATTACCACATGCTCTAAGCACAACTTCGACTATGTTAAGAGCCTTGGTGCAGGTACATCCCCTCCCATCTTCCACCCGTCCCCTAAATTCAATACTAACACAAACACCTCCCACAGACGCAGTATTCGACTACACCGAGCCCAACTGCGGCGCCTCCATCAACACCCACACCAACAACACCCTCGTCTACGCCTTTGACTGTATCTCCGAAGGCACCAGCCCTTCCATCATCGCTACTGCTCTCTCAACCATCTTACCATCTCAGTATTCTAATCTTCTTGCCGTCTCTGCGGACGAGGTTCGCAAGATCAACGAGAAGGTGCAGTTGAAATCCACGCTAGGCTATACTGTCTTCGGCGAGTATTTCAAATTCGGAACCATGGAATTCCCGCCAATGGAAGAGAATTTTGAGTTTGGGAAGGCCTTCTGGAATGAGGCTGGGGAGTTGCTTGGGGAGGGGAAAGTTAGGGTGCATAAGGTATGTGTTTCCTTGTTCTGATTCGGAAGTTGCTGGAGGAGGTTTTAACTGACGCTCTTGCGTTGTTCTAGCCGAGTGTTAACAAGTTCGGTACTTCGTTCGAGGGTATCCTAGCAGGTATGCAAGCGATGAGAGAGGGTAAGGTTAGTGGAGAGAAATTGGTGTTTACTTTGTAAAGATAGGCCATATTGGTAGGCAGGCAACCTTTGTTTTAATATGAGATTGAATATTTTGTCGGCAAAGTTGAGTGGGATGCATTGATGGACGTAGCATTTGAATAATTATTGTATATCCGCTTACGAAGTCGGCCTTCTCACTCCAAAGGCCAAGAGGGACCCACTTGGCTTTCTCATAAAACCTTGATCTGAGCCACGGCATAACCTAACGAGAGTTAGATGTAGCGTGAACCAGTTCGAATCAACTTGTGGCCCGAAGAGCTAATAGCCTCTAATCTCTAAGCTGTGGCCAAGTAAGTATTTAATTTTTCTCGTCTGATTTCTAGTCAAAGCATAAGTTTGTCTCTCTATAAGGTTACACAGCAAAAAGGTCGCTCAATCTCTGACAACTGTCTAAAACGTATTACCCCATTACTCGCCATGAACTTCGCTAATGAGAAACTCCAAAACCATGAATCTACCTCGCATCACACCTCCAAATACTCCTATTACCTCCACCTCAATCCTTCCACCCTCTCCTCCTTCCAATAGCCTTCACCACATACACAAGCCCTAACAACACGGGCACCTCAATCAACGGACCAACGGTCGACGCCAACGCCTGATCACTATCCGCGCCATACGTCGCAACCGCGACGGCGATCGCAAGCTCGAAGTTGTTACTCGCAGCTGTGAAACTCTGCGTGGCCGCAAGCTTATATCCAAATCCCAGCTTAAACGCCACCAAAAGCGTGAGGAAGAAGATAATCCCAAAGTACACCACCAGCGGCGCCGCAACCCTCACCACAGAGACAATCTGATGAACAACCTGTCGTCCCTGCGACGCAAAAAGAATCAAAATTGTGAACAGCAGACCGATAAGTGACCAAGGCGCCGCCCATTTGAGGAACACCTCATCATACCATCTCGCACTAATCAACTTCCGCAGCGAGAACCGCGTTAGAATCGCGGCGCCGAGAGGGATTCCGAGGAATACGGCGACGCTTTTAGCTACTGTGGAGTATTGGATATCCAGGGTTCCTTCTTCGCGCGAGATCACTTTGATGAAGAGGAGGGCGAGGGGCGCGTAGAGGACCATTTGGAGGATGGAGTTTATGGCGACGAGGATGGCGCAGTATTCATTGTCGCCGCCCGCGAGACCGGTCCAGATGAGAACCTAGGGTTGGTGTTAGTGGTTTGGGTCTAGGAAAGAGGATGGCGGAGGAGGAGTACCATTGCGATGCAGCGTGCGAGTCCGACGAGGATGAGACCTTCGCGGAGGCCGCCTTTGTCAGGGAGGAATGCCCATGCTAGGCCGAGCTAGTAGAGTGTTAGTGGGTGTTGCGGCCGTGAAGTAGGAGAGAGGTGGGAGGGAGGGAGGTACCATCAATAGGGGTGCTACGATCCAGTTCACTACAATACTGAAGATGATTTGTGTCCAAATCTCCCGCTTTCTGAAGACACGGTGGAGAGTCTCGTATTTGACTTTACAGAGGATTGGATACATCATCACTAGAAGTCCCACGGCTATATCAAAGTCAGTCGACCACTCAAGCTTATCAAGAAGTCCAAAAGTAACAACTGCATATCCAGAATAAAACATCATCGAGAAGATAAGAGGAACTCACCAATAGGAATCGACACCCCAACAAATTGTCCCTTTTGCAAAGCAGGCCCGGTGTTTGGCACAAAGTTTCCTAGTATGATACCAATAGCCATAGCGAGAAAGATCCAGAGCGCTAGAAATCGATCAAGCCATCCCAGTGCCTTGAAAGCCGAATTTTTGAGGTTGGAATTTTCTGGCTCGTTGTTGAGTGAAGTCTTATCACTTGGAGTGGCTTTCTCGAGATCCAAAGGAGTCTGTGTCTTTGGATTCGTCTCCAGTGGCATTGGGGCCTTGCTTTCTGCCATTCTGAGTGACTTTTGGCTTGCACGGAATACGTTGGGCTTCTTTGGAAATTGGCAACAGACCCTTTGAGATCGAAGAGCTTTTCTTGAGTGTAGTGGAGAATCGATGCAAAAGAAAAACCCAAGGTGTATTTGAAGGTATATAAGTACATGCTCTCAAGTATTCCGTAGTCACTCTCGCTCAGTGACATTCAAGCCCTTAAGAAAAACTGGCCACCCGGCCAATCATAACGAAGTAGTGACATCGAGCTCTAGCGTCCGCTCGCCTCCCCTATTTTCTCCTCGCGTCGGGACATCTCAAGCTAGGGAGGGATGGCAGCTGACTCTGAGCTGAGATCTGATAAAGCACTGGTGTGAAGGGTTAATGTCACTGTCACAGACGCGTTTGTAAGCCGAAGCTTCGAGATTAGATCGCACGACAGAGATGTGGTTGCATGGTGAATTGATGCTCGTGGGATGGGCCCAAGAGAATCAAGAGGTCTTCGGATGCCAGGGGCAACGAGGGTCGGCTATTCATCGGGTTACTGTAAGGTTACCTGCGCCAACCGGGACTCCTTTTATTTCCGTATCCTTGACTTCGAGGTCGTGTGGGGAAGCTCTCAACTTGCGACAATAAATTGAATTCCAACGACTCACGTTTGTTAAGAGGCCGTTGAATTGGGTCAATTGTCTCTTTACTAGAGTATACGATTGCTCGTATTAATTCACAAGATGTCCACGTCGACAATACTGCGTCGAGCCCTCCTCTATGGTATTTTCCATTTCCCCATCTACTCCTAATAATTGACTAACCCCTCTCCAGTCCCAGGTTCCTCTAGTAAATTCCTACAAAAAGCACAATACACAGTAGTCGACACACTATGCTGCGACTTAGAAGACAGTGTAACTCCAGCTCAAAAGAAGCATGCTCGTAGCAATATTCGAAATTTTCTAGAACAAGACCGACCTCCAAATATCTCTGAACTGAGCGTCCGAATCAACGCCGTCCCTACAGGCCTAGCGCACGAAGATCTCAAATCTATACTACAAACCCCTGGCTCCAATAACTTAGACGCGATTGTAGTACCGAAAGTCAACAGAGCAAGCGATTTGCACTACATCAATGATGTTATACGTCTTCGATTACCAGAACGACACCCGGGCACGCCTTCCCCCACCTCGAATCCTCTAAAAATTATAGCATTAATCGAGTCCGCGGAAGCGATCATGAACTTGAACGAAATCTGCCGAGCTTCGCCATACCTCTCCGGCTTAATATTCGCTGCGGAGGACTTCGCTCTCGACCTCTCCCTCACACGAACGCCCTCCCTAACAGAATTCCTCTACGCCCGCTCCGCCATCGCAACCGCGGCCCGCGCCCACAATCTCCCCTCCACGATCGACCTCGTGTGCACGAAATACAAAGGCGAAGAGGGCCAAAGAACGCTCGAGGAGGAATGTCTACAGGGCAAAGGACTTGGTTTTAACGGGAAGCAGGTTATACATCCTTATCAGATTCCGGTTACGCAGAAGGCGTTTTCCCCGGGCCAGGCGGAGGTGGAGTGGGCGGTGAGACTCGTGATTGGGGATGAGAAGGCCGCTAGGGCGGGGAGGGGGGCGTGGACGTTGGAGGGCAAGATGATTGATGTGCCGGTGATTGGGAAGGCGAGGGCGACGGTGAGGAAGGCGGAGCTTTGTGGGATGGATGTTGATGCTATTAGGGAGAAGTGGAAAGGTCAGGAGCCTGAATAAATAAGCTATTTAGGTATATGAATGCAAATTTAATTACCAGTAATGTAAACGGTGTCTACCGTGGTAGAACATTAGGATTATGCCTTGATTTGCAATCTAAATGACTGTGCTCTCTGACTAGTGTTCAGAGTATCTTATTACTCACTTCGACTTAAGAATATCTCTATCAGACAAAGGTTGAGAAACTGCAGTATCCTCGGGTCGATTATCTAAAGCGAACCCAATATAGAGAAAGACCCGATCAAACATCCAAGGTAATCCCCCCGAATCATTTTCTTCCTTCCTCCCTTCTGTCGATCCTTACGTAGGCTCCTAAAGATACGAAGGATATAAACGAAGCGAGGCATCATTCGGATTCCTGCGGCTGGGGTTCTCATTTCTGCGTACGGTGACTTCCCCTGGCAGAACCACGCGCATCAAATCTTCCGATGCTTCGAAGATTGCCTGGTGGTGGGTGGCCAATGCTGGCGAACGCGGAGAGAGGGGATTCGCCGTTGAATTGGATCATCGCAAGGTCTTCCTCGGTGCGGTTGCCAAATTTCTTGATGGGCCAAGACTGAGCGGATGTTTCGAAGAGCAGACAGAGACCTACTGGATCGATACTGAAGAATGGTCGCGCTTCTTCGCTGGTTCCTGTCGAGCCTATTCCTTTGGGAACTCCTCGTCGGGGATCATCCGCTTTCTCTTCTTGGTAGAAGCGGCCTCTCCGTAACGGACGGTTGTGCCTTGATCATCGTACGAAATTTGGCTCGATAAATCATGCTCCGACGGCCCCTCCATATCTGGAGCTTTGTAGGTCGGCTTGGTCACATTTGCCTCCTTGAGCTTGATGATGGTGTCGTGAGTATATATCGTCCGAGATATCATTCGACGAATCACCATCCAAAGAGCCCTCTACGATGGGGGGTATATATCGTCCGAGATATCATTCAACGAATCACCATCCAAAGAGCCCTCTACGTTGGGGGATTTGGACGATCTCTTGACTAAATCTGCCTCCTCTGCCTCCCTAGGCTTGACAATAGCATATTTTAGAACTCCGAAACCTTCACTTGGTTCATCTGGGGAGGTCGCATCCTCCTCGATGACCAGGGTACTGCCCCAGGATTTGAGTAAGGAGATCGAAGAACGATGAAGATCTCTTAGATTGAGAATGGTCTCTGGAAGGCTTCCGTTTGGAAGTAGTGAGCTTTTGACTGACGCGGAATATTTCTTGTCTGGAACAACATTGGAAGATTTGACCTTTAGTAAATTCACCCAGGCTCTTATTTTGACAGTTGGCCTCCTGAACTTCCCATTCAACCTTTTTAGCAACACCAAATTGTTCGACCATAAGCTCATTTGCCAGGCTGAAAGCACCACCGGACGCATCCAATACAGTTTGACAGGCGATTGGTTGTCCGGGAACATGCACATTATTTGGGCGAGTGGTTCCATCGAGTTTGCTGCCTTGGTAGGCCTCAAGATGAATGGTGAAGACATCTTGTTCGACGTTGCTGTAGTGTCGTAAATAGTAACCGTACTGGAGAGCGTTGTGAATCTAGGTCTATAGACAGATCGACGTGGTAGGATATTGATTCTACGGTCCTCTAGAATAGCTGTGGAGGGAAAGAAGTTATGACAATCCGCGAGGAGCCTCTCGATGTGAAGGTAGGGCCACAAGGCAAGAGTTGTGTGGTTTGAAAAAGAGATGGGATGAGAATTGTACAAAGTAAAGGTGATTAATTTTGTGGTTTATTTGAAAGAGATGGAAATGTAGCAAACAGAGTTGCAGGTAACAAAGGCGGCAGTGTCAATTTTTCAAAGGCCATGGAGTGACCCCGAAGATTAGAGATGATGTAGAGTTGAATTGTAAAAGTGCCCGTGAGACAATAGTTAAGCGAGGTCCACCGACAAATGTCAGTCTGAAAAGACAACCTAAGTGGATAATCGGCAGTAGAAAAAATTAATCAACACTTTCCATATACTGTATCTATATCACAAGCAAACAACCGCAGGGTGCCTACACATAATATTATATCGAAGATAGGAGAATGAAGGTCAACTCTCCTATCTCTGGAGGGACAACATGCTAGATTGACTCTAAAAATCCAAGAGAATTAAGAAGATGGTTGTTTACCAGGTAGTGTACAACGAGGTTTGCTTTATATGGTTATATTAACGTGGTTATACACCGAGTCGATCATGTCACCGAGTCGATCACTTTTCCCCACCCTACTCCCCCTAAACTTCAACACGCGTTTTCTCAACCACCCTCTATGGAAATTCAAACCTAAGAAGCACGAATCATTCTAGCTATTAAGGCTATTCGATTATATAATAAGATCAGTTATCGCTCTACTATAAGGATCTATAATATATTATACACGACACTTTCCGATAGAATAGCTAGCCGAATAGCTCGACGCGAGAAGAGGGCTAACTACCTTAAATTGACCGAGTTAGAGGAGGAAGTAATTATTTAGAGGATACTTAATATAGATACTAGAGGGTTTACGCCCCGGCTAGCTAATATAGAAGATATAACGAATTTTATTCTAAAATCGTAGGAGGGGACTATGTTAGAACGCGCTAGGCTTAACGATTTATATAACGTCGACTAGAATTAAAGACACGTTTTAATCGCGTTTACGACTTTTAAAGAGTCTTATACGAAGATCTAGAGCTTATTAGCGCGTGGTTTCGACTTATAAAGAATATAAGAGTGAAATATAATATTTTAGATTACGACTTTTATAACTTCGACAAGATAGGCTTTATAATAGGTATTATTAGTATAGCTATAGTTATTATACATACTAATCGACGTGATAGAGGTAAGGTAGTTTAGCCTAGTAATTAGGAATAGGCTATAGTAATTACTTATATTAATAGCGAGGGCTAGGACGTGCCTTCGTTTTTAGTAGTTTAGAGTAAGAATCATCTCGCGAATTAGTATACTAAGGGCGGCCTCTCACACGACTAGGTTATTAAACCTACAAGTAATAGATAGACAAACAATAAGACAGGTCTAGAATAGCTTTAGTACTTCGATAAACATACTACTACTCGAGTAAAGGGTCTATATCAAATACTTATTCTTAATAGGTGTTACGGAGTTGGAGGAACTAGGGGCCGAGCACGTGTAGCACGTGGCACGTGCGTGCTAGCATCTTGTATTTAAGCTTCCGTTCCTCTGGAAC
>MU251693.1:0-41624 GCA_019669835.1 Amylocarpus encephaloides
TAGTCTTAGTACCTTCGTAAAACCACCACCCAAACAATTTAATTCCTCATTTTTTTTTTTTTTTTTTTTTTTTTTTCCCCCCCCCCCCCCCCCCCCCCCCCAGGTTCTTAAATCTTTAGCTACAGATACAGCAAATGAACAGCGAATCAGGGGATTAACAATGAGTTTCTGCACTGCTGCAGGTTCCTTGCAGACAAGATATTTAATATTTAACCGCCGGCGCTAGCCCTCGGTCCGAACTGCAATACGAGTCCGAGTCCGAGGATGCGAGTTGTCCACTGAGGCGACTTCTATTATTATTTATTAAACATGTTATGAGGTCTTAGCCGTCATCCTTGCGGCATACGAAGTAGATGCTACCGACCTTTTCTTTCGAGGAATTTCGGGCAGTACAACAGTCTTCACAGTCCACATGCGACAAACAAAACACAGCTTGTTTATTTTCACGGCTCATAAAAGGAGGAGCCCTACAGTAGAGACCTTCGGGACAACAAAACATCTCTCACGTCTAAATCTTGGCTTCCTTTTCCTCCTTGGATGCGAATGCGCTTGCCAGCTCTTGTCTGCCCGGCCCGCCAACGCTCACTCGTGACACGAGCTTCATGCCTGGAAGGCAAAGCTCTACATACAATCTTTGCATGCTCTTTCTTGTTGATGACCCGACGAGGTGTGATTCGAAGGGCGGTTGGTTATATAGGAAGTGGCTGCTAAGGCATTGCTAAGGCAAAGACCTGGGAAAACGACGGAAGAGACACCTCGGCTGCTCTCGATGGCTCGCTGAACCCTCCTCGGGATTCACAGGTGTCTGGAATCTAGATTCTTGAGGAACCTTGCATTCAAGGAAATGAACGGGGATCAAAATCTCGGCTTGAAGACAATCAAAGCCGTCGATTGGTCACATTGTAGCATGATCAAAAGACTTCTAGATTCATAATCAGCAATCATTGCATCTCGTCCTGTCCAACATGATGCCCGGTCTATCCAGCGCCCAGTAAATTACAAATGAGAAGCTATCATACAGTTAATCCCAATCAAGGCACCTCGCTACCATGCATCCTCGATATTCACGTACTTTTTGGCGCCTCGTAGTAATGCGCCATCTCGAGTCCTGCCCTCTTGAACCCGCACTTGACATAGAAGCCCTCATTCGCTTCGCTGCAGTCCAATATGCTCTTATAACAGCCGACCTTCTCCGCGATGAAATCGAGTGCTCGGATGATCTTCAGCCCCAACTTCTTCCCCTGCTGATCTTTGGCGACTGCAATGTCTTCGATGTGGCCGACTAGACCAAGGTTGTGGATACTGTTTTGAAGAAGGGAATTAGCGTGCTGAATACCATGTATTCTACCCTCCGTGGGCTTTGATATGGATCTAAGGTCCATACGACCAACAGAAATACTCACAACTTCCTCTCCACGATCAATGCTCCTGTGCCAACGATTCGTGTCCCATCATCAACGACCAGAAGATAATACGCTCCCTTCCCCTGTGTTTCCATCCACTTGTATCGCTCGTCCCATTGTGACTCTGTGATATCCCCCACCGTCGTTAAGACTCGGAGGACATCTAGAAACCCCCGCGCGTAATCGGACTTGCACATAGGCCGGATGGTGTACGATTCTGGGAGTATGGCAGCGACTGCCGGGGATATGAGGTCTCCTGAGAAAAGGGGAGTTTCGGAGACACCATTGGTCAGGATTTCGGGGGCGTTCATTTTGAAGAGGCCTGGAGGCTTGAAGGGAGAGTTGGTGATCCGAAAATGCTGTACGCGTGAGGGAGAACCGGTAGTCAGCGAATGGAAAAGAATATGCTGATGAAAGGCTGAGAATGGAGCAGGCGGAATACCAAGGATGTAAGGGGTCGTTTGTCGTGGCTAGAGGCTCAATTGATTGGCATGGCTATGCCGACTTTAAATTCCACGGGGATCACAGGCAGATTAAGGTTGCGCAAAGGAACGGAAAATGGTCAATGTTGTCGTTGAAGCTTGATGGAAAAGGAAGATCTGAAGGACCTACTTTTGCAGGGCTCAGCCTCAGGTACTTGACCCGAGGGGTTCTATTTATAGGAGGGCGTCTGATCCAATCGGGTGATCTTCGGTAGATTTTTCGGTAACTCTAGTTTGATTAGTCAGCACTCACTGGACACCCTTATCGATAAGGAGATTGTTGTTACGTTGTACTCTGTAGTCGTTCTCCGTATCTCTCGCCTCCCCTGACTTCAACTTACACTATAACGTGTCTAACGTATGTACACAGTACAGGTACGAAGTAGTATCTTATCGATTAGAGATTGTTGCTATGTACTGTACAGCGTACAACGAATAACGTATAACGAGGAGTCGTTCGCTTACTAAAAAGGCGGTCTAGGTGAGGCTGGCTACAACGTAGTAACCGAACGACAATGCAAGGGGAATCCACCTCATTCCATACCTCACCATGCTATCCCTTTTGCAAATCTCACATATTGCTCACATATTGCAACTGCATTCTTATCTGTCACCCAATTGCGCCTTGGCCCTTGAGATACTCGTCTCTCGCGTCCTCCTGCTCGTCAAAACGCGTCACATCGGACAGACGACTAAGGTTATCACATGCCGAGGTTGTGTCTCACAGAGTCGCAGGCAAGTCCAAACGTCCAGTGGAGTTCGCCCCTCCGTTTACATCAAACTTTGTCCATTTGACCTTCTCCGTACCTAAGCTATCATTCTCAACATAATAATAATTTTTAACTGACCACGCTTTAAACTATGCTTGAACACCCCCACACAATATCACAGCTGTCTGTTGAATTAAGCTTACTGCAGCGAATGGGACAACTGCATTGCTACGAAGTTACATACGCCAGCTTATCCATACCATTCAGAACTCGATATGGAGCAGGATGATGAGGACAACACACAGCTGGTCGAATCTTCGGGGAAACACGCTGCCGGGTCTACTCTTCTACCAGCTTCAATTGCCAATGTAGTCAGCCTTGTTACAAGATCCTCGTCGGTCTATCTTCGCCTCGGGACGTTGATCGGGGGACTTGCCCTGGATGGTGCTCGCGTCACAACCCTCACGAGTCTCGAGCTTAGCCGGGCCCTCGTTGAAGCTATCCTCATTCGTTCCGGCCGAGAAGTATCGGAACGAAGTACTGGGGAAGTCGGAAGGGCGGAAGCGGAGGGAATATTGGACAGGAGCGTGGCTACATTACATCGAACCATCACAGGAATCTCCTTCGCTGCAAGTACTGGATTTCATTTCAGCTCTGCCATCCTGCACTCCGCGACAGACCTCAGTCAGCAGCTTCTAGGCGCATTGGACAGCATACTAGGGAGTACTGATTCGAGCAGAGCCATTGCCAGCATAATCACATTAATAAGAAGAGAGTTTCAGAACCCAGCAACGGGAAGAGAGGGAGAGAAAGTTGGAGTTGCAGATCTGTTGAGTGGAATATCCGGACTGGCATTATTGCAACGATGGTGTAAAACGGCGACGGACTTAGAGGCAAGGGAAGGACGATTCGAAGAGGTCATCTGGGATGTGGTTATATTAGACAATGGACGGAGAGCAGATGTGGTCGGAAATACCGAGACAAACGCACATGGAAGTGGACTGAAACTTCTCGACTCTATGTCATTCATGAGTACTACTGGAGGGGAGGTGTTGGAGACGATTGAACGAGATCCGGGAGATCAGGTTGGGTCTGATGATGATCTTCTAGAAATTCACCTCCGGCAAAGGATCATGAGATCGCTGCCACAGGATGCATCGGTATCCATCATGACGTCAACGATGACAACAAAGACAATAACAGTCGAGATGACCGGGACTGAACCGCCAGAACTTTCTCCCCCTCCCGGGGTCGAGATAATCGAAGAAAAGGCACATCATTCTACCAAATCTAGTATCAATGGGCCACCCACTGCCAACGGAAACGGGATTGGCCAGCTAGAACCAAACTATCGAGTTGTTTATCAAATCAAGCGAGACACCCTTCGAGCGACCAATGTGAAACCACTCCATTTGGCGAGCGACAATGGGGTGGCTATTATTGATGACGATCTGGAGATGAAAGGGATTCCAGCAAAAGAGAGTGCTAAACAGCCAACTTTCTTCGTGTCGCCCTTGTCTTCTCCAGAAGTCGAGCATCCACCGGCACTATTCCCTGAGAATCCGAATCCGAGCCCACTATTATCGAGTCCACGAGCACCACTTACAGAAACTACAAATAATTATACATCACCAAGCATCGAAAATAGAACACCGAAAGACTCAGCGGACACACCCGCGAATCAAAAACTTTCTAGACAGCCAATGAGCTCAACATCGTCCATGTCTGGGGTAGAAAACCACCCAGCTAAAAGGCCGACGAGCAAGAGACCACCGCCTTCCAACAAAGTAAAAACAGAAAAGCCGGCCCCAAAAGCAACAGAAAAGAGGAATTCTCTGAAAAATGTATTGAAAAGAGGATCGAGTACCACTCTTTCCCACTTTCTTACCAGGGAAAGCTCTATCACAGATGCTTCCCCGCCAAACAAAACCACCCGAAGACCCGCATGGGGATCACCAGCTGGAACAAATCCTTTCGCAAAATCAACTCTTCCAGTTCGCTCGCGAGACTCCAGCAGGAATGTGACTCCCGTCCGAGATGCACCACGACCTCCTCAACGTGGCAACCCGAACTACTTTTCATCAAGAGATCTGGGTTTGATGCAGCCAGTCGATATGCCACCCAGCCCTAGTCGAGGAAGTTGGTACTCCCTTCAGGATCTTCAAAGAGGCCCAGTTGTCTCCCAAACAGAGAAGGCAGAGACCTACTCAATTCATTCTTCAGAAACACGTCCTGGATCGCCGACTACGTTCCGAACCCACCTACGAGCCCAAAGCAATTTATTGCGAGCCAGGTCGGAAAAAGATATCGCGATGTCCCAGCAAAGTCCCACCCGTGGTCACCGAAGAGTGAGAAGTCATGTCCCAAGCATATACACACTTAATACAAATGCTTCAATGACATCTCTTGCCCTCGCTGCACGTCCACGGCATAGTGCATTCGATGACAACGAAAACTTGGCAGCGATGGGAAGAAACGGCCTTGTTGAAGGAATGTTCCCTTCACATCACATTGTCAGAAATATGACACGTTTTGTCAAATTTGCATCTGCCTCATATGGATCGAGCTTCTTAAGAGTCATGGGAATTACTGCTCCCAATGTCTCATCCAACCGAGAGATCAATACTGCTCACCACCACGAGCATCATTCGTTCTCGAGCCATACACAGCTCCCCGCAGACACCATCCTACTTTCCTCGTTCGTTGATCCTCAAGGTGGGACAGATTCTACGGGTATGACCAATACTGGTGTCCCTATGGTTCATTTCGTCTCCCTAGACCACGAATCGAAAGCAGTGGTTCTCACCTGCCGCGGAACTCTGGGATTTGAAGATGTCCTCACAGATATGACTTGCGATTATGATATCTTGACATGGCGTGGTCAAAATTATTCCGTCCACAAAGGTATTCATGCTTCGGCACTCCGTCTGCTGAATGGCAGCAGCAGCAGCCGGGTTATGGCTACCATTACCGCGGCGCTTGAAGAGTTTCCAGAATATGGTTTGGTGTTATGCGGTCACTCCCTTGGTGGAGGTGTCACTTCACTTCTCGCCATCATGATCTCGGAGCCATCACCAGACCCGGCGTCCACTGCGTTCATAACATCGTCTCCCACCTCCTCCCAGCCCCTTCTCGCAGCTAGAGGTCAGCAAACCACAGCATCACCTAGCTTCCAATTCCCATCTGGTCGTCCGATTCACGTGTACGCCTATGGTCCACCAGCGACCCTCTCCCCCAGTCTCCGTCTCGCCACCCGTGGCCTCATCACAACAATTGTCAATGGTCAGGATCTCGTTCCTCATCTGTCACTAGGCGTTCTACATGATCTCCAGGCAGTTGCCCTAGCGTTCAAAACCGATGAGTCTGGCGCCAAAGGCGAATTTCGGAATCGTATTTGGGCGGGCATCACAGATTCGTTGCGGAACAAATGGTATGCAGGTAGGAGCGAAGGTGCTGGTGCATTTGGTACTAGTATGGCACCTGACAAGGATGACCAATGGGCATATAGTGCTCTGAAAGCCTTGAGAGCTTGCATGCTTTCGCCAAAGCTATTACCACCAGGGGAGGTCTTCGTCGTTGAAAGCTGTCCGGTCCTGAAACGTGATGCTTTTGTTGATAGCAAGGATCGAACACAGCCGACGAATGAGATGGGCAACGGGCTCGGTCGGCCAGCAACCAGGGCTGTGTTGAAATATGTCAGAGATGTAGAGAAACGGTTTGGAGAAGTGAGGTTTGGTGGGAGCATGTTGTTGGATCACAGTCCTGGAAGGTATGAAGCTAGTCTGGGTGCGCTCGGAAGGGGTGTACTGGTTTGAAGAATAGGATCGGCGTATCACTACTTATCCATACGCTTATAATTCGTATGCGCAGAAAAGAAGAATCAAATAATCATGCCTGCGAACTGTAGGCCATTCATTACTTCTACGGTGAGAATACTTGATCATGTGACAAGCCTCGGCAGACCTGGTAGAGAGGCTAGACCGCCTACATACACTTCGACCACTTGCAACATTTTATTTCCCAGATCATATTCTTGGAGCTCTCCGTCTATACTTCGTAGGGCACATCAAAACCTTTTCTACACGTGGAAATTTATTGTTTACCCAAAACCACCCACACAATCCATCATCGAGGTGCGCTTTCTCAACGCTCCAGCTCAGTATATACGATACTGTCAAACCAAAACCACCGCATGATGGTAGAGAAAGTTGAGAAAAGACATAAATCACTGGGTGGGAAGCCACCACCTGCCAAGAAACTGCTGAAAGGGATCGAAGAACGCGATGGCTTCATCCGAGGGGGTCGTCGTGCTTCTATTCTGAAAGGAGATGATTGATACGAAATGAAGCGCGGCGTGGCGAGGCTGAAGAAATTATTCGGATTTTAGGTAGCGACTACAACTCCCGCAAAGCGAGGGCTTCCTCCCCCTGAACTGGGAATGCATCAACGATGACCGCGACGCCCCAAAGAAATAACCGGGGAAGAAATGAGGGGCTTTACCGTCCACGTTCTGTATTCTAGGTATCTTAGACTATGAGAGAGACCATCGAGTCTACGAGATCACAGCTAGGAAATACGGGGTTTGCTAAGACTCGGGGAAATACGCCGGGAAATACGCCGGGAAAATGATCGTAAGCAGGAGCATGAACTGGAGAGGTGTGAGAAGGGGTTGCGGAATCGTGGGATTTTACGAGGCCTATGGAGGATAGGGAGAGCAAGGGGCTTAGACAGATATGGAGGGCGGAGAGGGAGGAGGAGGAGGTGGTGGTGGAGAGGGCGAGGGGGGCGGGGGGACTGTTGCAACCGTTGCAACCGTTGCAGGAATTGCCGTTTTTTCATTGATCTTATGGATTCAGTGTTTGGAAGGGCGAAGACAGTTCCGACGCCGTGGAGGGAGACCGGCTTGGTTGTTGTATCATCAGTCTTGGACATGAACGAAGTTGCAAGGCGATATGATGCTGGTGCTTTTCAACTACAGGGCACCTGTAGATCTATGAATCAACACAGCATTGGCAGATATTATATTCTATGGGACTGTATTTTTTGCACTCTGGCGCTACTGCTTTCTCCCAAGTCTCTAGCCACGTCCTCTAACGCGCCTACAAACGTTGTGGAGAGTTTTTCGCACCAAGAAATAACATTAAGTGCAGAGGTCCAAACCCGACATACACCTTGGCAGGGTCCGAGGAATCCGGCCTGTGTCTTGTCTAAGGAAGGAGGATATTAATCTTTCTCCTATCCATCTAGCACATTTAAGCGCATTCTAGCGGACTATCCATTTTTTTCTAGGAGAATCATGGCGTAGTATACTGGGAGTTTTGACCGAAGGTCTTGCATCCAATAGTTGGCATTGTCATTAAAGGTATCCGCCAATCCTCTTATGTATCCCTTAAAAGAAATTCAACCCTCTAAGTAATCCTTAACCCATCCTCATCATAATCACACCACACGAGCCCACTACCCACATCTTCATCCACGAAGCCTAGAGCCTCCTTGACCCCAATACTATTACTCCCCTTTCCACTCCAGACGATTCCATCTTCTGCATATCCCCATAGCCCTCAAATGAACCCGCGGCACTCCTCCCTCGTCCGTGCCAAGCTCCGCACCAAAAGGCGGGAAAGCGTGACTGGTGATTGTTGAAGAAGGGCCCGTTTAACAACCTCTAAATAATAGTATTTCGGCGAGTATTTAGTTATAGTATTTCTAAACTCGCGGGGGCGTTTGGCAACTCTGAAATACTGGTATATGGCCGAAATACTAGATCGAATACCAGTATCTCGGCCAGCGCCTCCTGGTATCTGGTATTTTATCACCTGATAATCGATAATTGACATTATTATAACTAGCTTTAATGAAAACTTTCTTCGTATATGCTACTACCGCTGCCTCTCGCTGCCTCTCACTACTTCAGTATTATTCTTCGTAATCCACGATCGACGGATGTCAAGAAAGAAATTATAATCCCTTTTGCCTCTCTCATCACTAAGGATTTTAGACTGTTCCTCTTCCTCTGTAATAACTACCTACCTATCCATGGACTATCCAAAACGAGAGCGATGAATAAGGTAATTCTTGTGCTTGCATTCGGCTTTAAACTATATAGGAAAAATAGTGGCGAGCCGAGGAGCTTTCTAGAAAATTAGTACGCACCCATTCGACCGCATTATTAGTCTTGATCACTTTATCACTATAATAGTGCCCTTACCTCCTAGGTCCCCGAAAGACGCTTGTAGCTCTTCGGCGATATTAAGGTAATAGATTTTCTTAAACACATTATCCGCCAGCTTTCCCGCCTCGATATACATGGTCGCCAGGGTAACTAATACATTAAAATCCTCGCTCCAGATTATCCTAGGACTAGTAATCTCTCCTACTTAGCGCTCTACGGACGGCGCTTTTTAGGAAGGCTTAAGAATTCTTCATTAGTAGATAAATTAAATATCGGTGGAAGTATATTGTTAGTAGAACAAAGAACAATTCACCCTTATGTATGTAGAACTGGTCTAATGGGGACTAGAGCGAAGCGCGTCTGCCTATATTAGGGGAACGCGCACAGTAAAGATTAATCAAGAATTATCATATCACAGGACAACAAGCAAAAGGTTTTACTTACATAGTGACGCCCATTGCCAGGTTGGACCGTGATAGGTGATATAATCAACAATCGATAATCGGCATGCTGCGGTATACCGACATATATATTTCTAACCCCGAAATACTCTAAAATATTTTTCGAGCGATTAGCAGATGGTTTTTGAAATACTAGTATTTGAGAAGCTTCAAATAAGGCTACTAGTATATTAGTCCAGTGAGATAAAATAGGCTCGAGGCTTTATTAAATGAGGAATATCTTGGTCGCTTAATCTGCAATTAGGGGACTTTATCCTCCCCATCACCTAGCACCACCACCACGACGCACCAAGCTCCCTCCTTTCCCCCAAATCCTCTCAATCAAGCATGCCCCATCATCTCCACACTCTTCTTATAATCACTCGTCCCATTCGACGGATCCCGATCCTTGGCCTTACAACTACTCCACTGCTTCCCACTCCCATGCGCGCCATCGATCCGCATGAAAGTCTGCCCCTTCGCCTTGAGCATGTTCTTCGCCGCGTCCTCGTACCAGCCATTGACGAAGTCGCCGTGGAAGCAGTAGCCGTCGCCCATCTAACCTCAAGGTGAGCATCGAATTCTTATATGCCAAAAGTAGAGGGGGGAAGGATGGGACCGAGATGGGGATGGGGGTGGGGATACGCACTTCACCACACGCCAACTTAAAAGGAGGCACCCCCTTCCAGCCCCCTGGAATTGCCTTCCTCGTATCATACCGAACGCTGAACCTCAAACTCGGAATCCTCTTCATCCCACTCGGACACCCCCTACTCCCCGCATACGCATACTTGCTCACATCCGCCGGATTCACACAATCGGGAAACCTGAGAATCACCTGCATATGCGCCGTGCAAGTGACCCTCGGGAACGTGGCGCGAGGACGGGTGGAGCGATCCTCAGGGCCGGCGTCGCACCACCATGTGATGGCGTTGAGGGACTCGTCGATGTCGTTTTGGGACTTCGCCGAGGCGTTTCCCGCTACCATGGAGAGGTTGGGAGGGAAGGGGATCTCGGCGCGGTCGATCTTTTCATAGTAGGTTTTGAAGGTCGCCGGGTAGATTTCTGTATAGGTGTCGCCGTTGACGTAGTAGAGTGTTGGCGCCCCTTCCAGATTCATTAATAATACTAGAACTGCGAAATTGGGGGAGGAGGAATTGGGGGAAAGCGCTTACAGTAGATGGAGAGGTCGTTGGGGTTTTCGCCGGAGGGGCATCCTTTTTGGAGTTCTTCGGTGGTGGGGAGGTCTTTGGTGATTATGTCGGAGCCGTAGAAGGAGTGCATATGGGATACATAGCGGCCGGGGGAGACAATAGGGTCGATGTTCTTTCGCATGAAGGGCTTGTGCTGGATGTCGGTAAGGGCAAAAGCGGTGCCTGCCAGGAGGACGAAACTCGCGGCGTACATCTTGAAAAGCAAAAGCGAGCCTTCTGTAGAATGTGGCTTATTTCTGAGTTTGAGAAACGCGGAAATCGAGAAATTATATACAAGCGAGAGATCTGCATGTCGATATCTGGAGAAGTGTGGGGAAGAACTGCCGTGGTTTAATATCTGCTTAATATGGACGGAAGAATTGGTTGTTTGGTAACCTCAGAGAATTCCACATATAAATATATCTGGAAGGCTTCTTTAGCGGGTTGATGACGGTGGGGTTTGAAACTTAGACTTTATGCACAGGGAATTCTCAGCCGAGTAACATATTCTGATGGAATAGATTGTCGTCTGACTTCTGGTCGGCTAGTATCGACAGCAGAGCCAGTAACATGCCGCCGTTTCTTGCAATTGTTCTACCCTGACAGCCTAATTGGGAAGGTTAGTAAATGAGGTATAACAGACACTAGCTCGCTTGCCGTCCGGGGTCGTCATTCAGCGGGAGGGCTAAACAGGGGCATCAACGAGGACAATCACGTGATTATTGATCTCCCTGACTTCTGATAATGCTACAAAGAATACCCGCGCTCTTCGAAACCTAGCAGTGAGGAGGCGTACCACAGTGTCATGGCCACCAAAAGACACAGACAATGAGCGGGCTACCTACTACGGGAAACGTAAGATCAGGCGTCAAAACCCGCCCGCTAAGTTCGACGGTCCTCTTTAGGAGAAGAGAACATCCATCGTTCTCTTATCCTATCTCGAGTGATTTATTTTACTCCTCTGGAGGTTTATGGGCAATCAAGAAAATTGTCCTAGAGTAGATAGAGGAATTAAAGTGTAGTGTACGTAGAGTTTTAACATAACCAAAGCTCTTGCACACACACCAAGCTGACAAACAAAAGACATGATAGTCACTAACACTAAGGGAAGTATTTATAAAAAAAGAATCTCGTGTTAACACGCATAGGAGCAGCTTTCTCAACTTGTCATGTAGTCGTGGCAGAGTCCAGTACCAATGAGATCAGAATGAAGAGACCTGCGTGAGACAAATACAGGGACAGACTGCAATGGATAGTTTCAAGATGATGATTACAGCATTAGCGACGTAGACTCAATAGCTTGTTTCCCCATATCTACAACTCTGTTCGTGTCCTGCTCCTCCGTTTCACCACCCCCTGCTGCTTGTTCGGTGGTTGATCGGGATTAATACCGACCAAACAATTCACAGTCTCCGCGCCCTCATTCGCATCATTAATCTTGCTTCCCACCGGTGCTTTCCATTGGTTAGCGAGCTTGATATACGAGTCAAGACCATCCACCATAGCTTTTCCCATGTCCATCGCTTTGCCCGCACGTGTCTGCGAGTAAAAGGCGAGCAATTCTCGGGCGGTTTCTCTTTGTCCAGCGCTGATGAGTGTTTGGGCGCTCTTTTCGACCCAGCCCAGGTCGGACCTTGATTGGTTTTCGAAACCGGCTATCATGGTGGTGACCGTGGGTAAGAAAGCGTCGGGATTCGAGCATGTGTAGTATAGAACCCGCTTAAAGAGGCGGCCTGCAAAGAGAGACGCTTCTTGTAGTTGATAATCTGGGTTCAAGAATGTGCTTGCAGCATCCTTTGTAAGGTACCGATGCTCACCAAACTCAGGTGGTACAGCATTGTCTTGAGCACCAAGCCACCATGGAACATATGGCGCAGTAACGGAGCCTGTTGGTGCAACCCAGATTCGGATCATATCTGGATCCATGTTGGGATGGAGACTGAGAACTTGACCATAACCTGCTTCATCATCGGAGATTCGTGGATCCCGAACTCGTTTGATTAAGTCTTCTTCCGTGACTGGGACCATGGCAAGTGTGGCGTCCTCGAGTTGTGCTTGGGACATGTACTTGAATCCACCATTTCTGGCTGTATAATCTGGACCCTGGACACCATAAATCTTGAAGATGTTGAAGGTTTCATTCTCCGGGTGGAACCAACCTTGCTCAACAGCAAAAGAGACCAGGTTTGAGGATCCCATATAATCCGGATTTCCAGTCCAACTTATCGGAAAGTCCTCGATGTATCCAGGATAGAAAACACGAACCTCATTTGATTCAAGACGTTCAGCGGCCCAGAGCTTCTCCCCACCAGCAAATTCCCAAACCACCCATCCTTCATCAGCATCAGCAATAAGATGGGAATTTCCGCCGTAGTCCGCATAGCCGTACTTTGCAATCATATCTCCCATAATCTCGACGCCTTCTCTCGCAGTAGTCGCACGTTCCAGGACCACACGTGCAAGATCGCTGTATTGCAAACCAAGCTGGGGATTTGGCGTCATGTTATACAACTCATCTCGATTAGCCGCCCAGACATCTCGCACCGCAACGCCCTTCTCATTCACACCTCCATTTGTCAACGGGGCCGGGAAACCCTCAAAGTCAGAATACTCCATAGACAGGTATCTGAAGGTATGCGGGACCTGAGGAATCGCGATCAATAGACCCGGCTGGACAGCATCCTCGGTGACGCCAACGGTGATCGTCGCGTTCGCGGCATGATCTTTGGCAGGGAAGATCTGAAGCCAATGTGAGGAGACTTCTTCACCAGTGCCGCCAACCATCACGCTGCCGTCGCTAGTGAGGTTCTTGCCAACGTAGAAGGCATGACTTGCGATGGAATATGAGACGAAGAGGCCCAGAGATGCCACGAGCGTAGCATATTGACGAGGTGCCATGTCAAAGACTTCGAGACTCATAGGTCCAGTTGGGTTCGAGGGTCAAAAATACGTACTTCGAAGACTTACATTTTGGTTCAAATCGCCCTATATGAACGCGTTGCTAGTAAGAATGGGGCGTATTAATTTGCTTTGGGTTTGAACCTCGACCGAAATGACATTAGGAAAGTGTTTCTCTTGGATTTCGTTCAGATAAGCCCCGTACTGTATGTAGTGTCATCAAGAACGGAGATGGATCCTCCAGGAATGAGATTGTTGAGAGAAAATATTTACCGGGTAAGTAATCAGGTGATTTGTTCAAAATCACGTGTCTTGGGGAAACTTCCACCTAGGCAGGTTTATGTATCGAGTTTCTCACTATCATAGTAAAAGTTACTTAGATATGTACTCGCTGCTTAGACGAACGGCCATAACTCTAAATGTCGATGTAGAACATCGGTAGATTAGGGAGAAGCTATATTTAAGCGCCTGTGTTAAAAATCTCGCCTACTTTGAGCAAGTGTCCATGTACTCTTGTCAGATACTTCCAAGTTATGGTAGTTAGAAAATAGGACAGTCAGAGAATGGAACTGGAGACGTAGGCAATGTTATAGATGGTAGAGCTCTCTCTTTTATTGTAGGTCGCACTTTGCGGCGACTTATTGTCCCGAGACATGAGACTTTGTGACATGACTAGATCTCTTGATGAAACCGGAGAAGAGACGAAAATTTGACCTTGAGATAAGCGAGATGATAGATTGGATATATTTGATTCCCGAGTGCAACTTACTCTCCTTTGATAGTAATCTCACTAGCTCTCATCTCATCAAAACTCTCCTCGCTACTCTTCGTGCTTAATGGCGATGCAACGCCCTTCCCGACCTGCCCACGTATTAGAACTCCGCCGCCGCCGGCTTTCTCTCGCATGACCTCTATCTCCTCGAGAGCGAGGCGTGGCCCGCTACCCATGACGACCTGCCTGTGCCACTCGCCAACAAACATACCCTCTGGGTCGACATTATCCCGAATGCTCCTCCACTCCTGCAGACGCTCTCCATACATATCCTCAATCTCTGGGCCCGAGGTTTCGAAGTTCTTAGCCCAGTGAGGGCGACCACCAAGTTCTTTCATGAGGTACTCGAAGCCTTGGTAATATCGAAATCTGCAAGGAGGATCTTGGTTGTAGGGTCGGTAAAGTGTGGCGTTGAGGTAGAGAGTAGCCTCATCGGTGCAAGTTGGATCTAGATACGGGCGAGGTGTGGTAGAGTTGGATGTTTCAGTAACGCGGACCTCAACGGGGGCGTGAACGTATAAGCCTTCGGCGCTGAAGGGAATGCCGTGAGGGACGTAGTCGGGATCCGAGGGCGTGAGCTGATTGAGCCAGGAGCTTAGTCTACGAAGTGCCTCGGGTCCTTTGTGAAGCGGAAGTGCCCATTCATTGACGAATTGACTGTAGAGGCAATTCATTAGAAGAGCCTGGCGTGATGGTTGGATTGCGGAAGTGACAGTGCCGTTTATGAAGCCGTACTGCATGCCGAAGACGAACCACTCGATCCAAGGGAGGATCCCAGGCACGTATTGGGATACGGCAAGGAGATTATGATAGACGTGATATCCTAGCCATGCGTCGTAATAGCTTTTTGGTGGTGGACGAGCTTCGTTTTCCGTCTTGTCTGCTTTCCATACCACCGCTCTTCTAGTGTAGGGGAACCACCATACTCGGACGAACTCGCTTTGCTTCCATAGCTGCTTTCCCCACGACTCGAACATGGAGAAATCCGTGTCGATGGTTTGTTTCCATTCCAGAGTAAAAGCCGGTACAGCTTGGAAAGTAATCTCGCTAATCACACCGAGAGCGCCAAGACTGATGAGCGCTGCTCGGAATAGTTCTTCATTCTCGGTGGGTGAACAAGTCTCCGTCTTTCCATTCGCCAATGTGATCTTGAGGCTTAGGATGCTACTCGAGAGTATTCCATGCCGTAGCGTGCTTCCGTGTGTACCCGTACTAATTGCGCCAGCAATACTCTGCTGGTTGATACTCCCCAAATTGGGCATCGCCAGTCCGACCTTGTCCAACTCGTCCCCAACCATATAAAGTCGTATGCCACTCTGCATCCTGACCACACCGCTCTCATTATTGATCTCAAGGATCTTGTTGTAGTGATCCAAGTTAATCAGCCACGACGATGTCGTCGTCATGGCCGAGGGCGAGTGACCACATCCTACAGTAGCGATGCGCCGTCTGCAGCGACGAGCGAGGCTGATGGCTTTTTCGATTTCTGGGAGGGTCTGAGGTTGAATGTAGAGCTCAGGATAGCTGTGAAAGGTACGCGCCCATGTTGACTGGGTATGGTTTAACGTTGCGCGAAAAGGAACTGTATCGTTGTCGGGGAACTTGTCCAGCTCGGAGGCAATGGCGGGGTCCATGATGAACTAAGTTCTGTGGCAAAGGTTAGAGAGAGTCCTTTTGAAGGGGTAGAAGCCTCTGTACCTGATCTGATATATCACAGCATAATCCTGAGGGGGTTGAGTTGGAGAATGAAGACTTTGGTTGCGCCGGTCGAGGACGTAGGGAGGTTGAGTCTACATCTTGTACGGTGTAATTACTGGGAGTGCCGTTAGTGCGCAGTGTAGAAAAGGAGAAAGGCCGTGAATTCAAATGCTGCAGGGGTTGCCAAGCATCAACAACACCACCTCATCTGCATCGCATCTTCGTGCTTTATTATTCGAGGTTTAAAGGGTTTTAAAATTATTGCCTTTTTTTTTTTTTTTTTTTTTGTTAAATTTATGGTCCATTGACTGGCAATATTCCAAATCCGTCCTACTTTCCACGGCTATTCAACTATTCTCTGAATGAAGAGCATCTCAAACAAACGTCGATTTCAAACACGTCCGCTTCCATGTCTCCTCTCGTCTCATGACTCTACTTATATTACAAGTCGCATCATTCTTGGGAATCATGAGCCCCTGCGAGAGGCCTTTCTCCGCCCAGTAATAAGAATCTCTCCCCACCGAGTCCTCGATTCCCAAGGGGGGTCAAAACTTGTTACCACAGAGCCTGAGCATTAATATCTTCCTTTCTCGTTGAGAAGCTATAGTGAGAGAAGCTGTCAATTTCGAAGTCGAGAAGGATAGTCAGTCCATAGCTTCAATTCGAAGAATTCGGATTTTATTTCGTCCCTCCACAATATGCATACCATCTCTTTCAAGTTGTCTTTTGAATCCATCAGCGAGGCCGACGAAGACGATGACTGCTGGAAAGAGCAAAGCAACACAGTCGAGCGAGTAGCACCCGATTGCTTTTATTTCAGACTGCTGGCAGACCCAAGGGGTTTTATCCTGCTAGAGCGCCATCCCCTCGTGTCTAATATAGAACGCACTTGTCCTCGGATACGAGGATGATCGAGGTGTTTATTTCTTGGAGTTTTCAGTCAGTCTCAAGCGACCACTTCAAGGAATAATCCAACTCTTTCAATCCCAACCTCTTCATTTCTCGCGGCGCATAAATTGCACATCCCTAGGTCCAATGTCCCCGTAGCGACAGGCTGTTTACATGGTGGCTTTCGTACAAGCGAGATTTTTGAAAACGCATATCACCCTCATTTCCATATTTACAAAGTTGCATGTCAAAAGGTAAAATGACGATGTTGGGAAATGTCGACACTTTGCGGCTTGCGATCATCTCGACCGCAATATAAAACTCTCCCGCACGAGTCCAAGCAACAGCATCCCACTAACGCAGCCCACCCTAGCCACACGAGGGAAAAGTACCTTGCAATGACGTCTCCGCGCTAAATTACAAAAAAGACAAAGAGCCGGCTCCAAGACTTCTGATTTTAAAAAGACGGAGGAGTGCCAGCTTCGAATGGGGACGCGACGATCAACTCTCTGTTATACCTGAGATTCTAAGCGACAAAGGAACACCCCAGTGGGAGAAAACGATCCCATCCTCAACTGGAAAAATATTTTTAGACTGTCTCCTCCACTGCCATCACCAACAGGGAAAAGAAAAAGGACGTTCTGACTAGACCACGAATACGGCCTCAAAACTCCAGAGTCCTGATATTATTCGAATATGTCGTTGTCGTCTGTAACCCACAGACTGATTGAGCCCCCACCTACGGATGTGAGCAGCATTTCTGAAGTTCATGGTTTATGAAATTCTAATTTATCCGCTCTAGCTCGAATCAATATCTCGCATCGACTCTTCACTAATATTTAAGCATTTCACAGTCCAAGATGCATGGGAACTTGGATCTGCTCTTCGCAACCGATTACTTCCGATACCCACGCCCGTTGTAATCAACATCTCCCTCGCAAACCAGAACCAGACGCTCTTCCACAGCTGCACGCACTCGGGAGTAATGCCAGACAATGACAATTGGGTATCTCGAAAGCGGAAAACGGTGTTGAGATGGGGTGTGAGCACATGGTACATGCACTGCAAATTCGACGGGGACGAGAACGCTTTCAAGGACAAATACGGGTTGGGCAACAGTGCCGGGGAGTATGCGATACACGGCGGTGGAGTCCCAATTCGCGTTACGAGTGTCGAGGGTGTAGTCGCAGTCGTCGTTGTCAGTGGGTTGAAGCAGCACGAAGATCATGCAGTTATTTTGGAGGTAATAAGGGAGCTGTACTGCTAGGGTTATATGGATATGGCGTTCGGACAAAGTGTGGATTCTGGATCTATACAAGTTGCTGCAATATAGAGGGAAAGGGACTCCCGGATCCTCTACTAGCAAGCCCGACTAGATCTGAGCTTTACCGGAGACCATCGTGATGCGGCAGATGGGGGTAACAATGGGCCAATTCTCCCTTTCAACCGGTCTCTCTTCTTCTACCCCTGGTCTGTGGACAGTACAAAATATTTTGGGTTCCTGAACTTCTCTTTGGATATGAATTCCTGGTTGAGAGGCTGGACTCCCAGGCAGTTTCCCGACCTTCCGAAGCGACCCTGCGTTGGTCATTTCATGTATTTCATGTATTTCATGTATTTCATGTATTTCATGTATTTCATGTATTTCTTGTATTTCTTGTATTTCGTGTTCGCTGCTTCCGTTCCAACTTGTGGTAGGAGTAGCATCTAAATGGTGCTTAGATTACTCCTTCCTCAGGGTCAACAATGGCTCTTTCCCTCTAAAAATGGAGCACCGACCATCTTCTTCTTCTCCTTCTTCTCCTTCTCCTTCTTCTTCTTCTTCTTCTTCTTCTTCTTTGTAACAACAACATCATCAACATCGAAACCCCTTCTCTTATTTTGGCAGTATTGCAAACAGTCTATCATCGTTCCGAATTCTTCATCCACATTTTGTTCTTCCACCATCACTATCTACATCTTCATCAAGATCCTCCAAGATGAAGCTCCTCACCGCCATTCTCCCAGCATTCATCCTCTCCCTACCAGAGCTCGTCCCCGCCCTGTCAGCCCGAGCAACCCAAGACAACGACCGCATAATTCCAGGCGCCAAATGCGAGAAGTCAAAGTACAAATCTGGCATCTATCCCATATCCCCAACAGCTCAATTCACCGTTGACGTCATCCCCGTCTCCGACCACGACATATTCGACAACAGGCCTCAACATCTTGTTCTTGAGAAAGAAGTTACCCCGGGCGGGATGATCGAATTTGTGGCTAATCCCCTCATCTACACCGGAGTAGGAGCCTATGCCAACTTCACACTCGAGTCCAACGGCACGCTTACAACTTCCGGTGTCTCCTGTGGCCTTGTCTGGGAGGAGTGGAAAGGCCAATCTCAGACCCCAGCCTGCCCCGCTATCAGCACTTTGCAGTCAGCGAAGCAAGATTGGATCATCAAGTCGGCCTGCATTGATAACCTCCAAATGTTGCTTCTTTTGCCAACGGCTAAAAGGGAGGGTTTGGCCTCGAACGAGGTTTGGAGAGTAGAGAACGAGAAGAATCCTGGCCATCAGCGTGTACCTCGTTTGCATTATGGCAAGCTTGAGAACAAGAAAGGCCGTGAGTATATTGTGAGGTTATGTTGCTGTGGATGGTTGCTGACATTCTTTTGGCAGAATCGAGGGTTTACCTTATCGTCAAGCTCCGATGACTTCCACGTAATTTGTTTCTAGATGACATGTGGGTAGTCATCTGCTGCGTTGCGTTGGCTTTAATGATCGAGGCTGCTGATGTCGCCGACTAGAGGGTGCTAGTATATGAGGCTAGGATACGTGATCAGCATGATTTCAGCATCAGAGAACGCTAGCTCGTCCTAGGGAAAACTCTGCTTTCATTGTTTGCATGTTCAATTTTCCCCTTGTCAAAGTACAAGATGGTGTCTTGTACTCTAGGACTTTATAGACTAAGGTCAACAAACAAGCGATACTTCTGACATCCCGGATTGGGTCTCGTGATGACTTAACAATTTCCAAGCCTCAGTGAAGTGAGTGATAATTCTCTTCCATGATGGATTTAGATAAAATATATGCACCTTTGAAACCGAATTGTAGCTGCTACTACCCACCCATTACTGACCCGCCTCATATTAATACGTAGAAGTAGTGATCTTCTAATACAGTGAAGTTCACTATGCCTCGGTTTCAATCTAAAAGAGTCTTCCAACTCGGAATGCAAATTATTACCCTACCCCACCCGTGTTTCTCTGATTTCACGACGAGCTAAGGTAAAAAATGATGCTAACGCGTATCAGAGGCGTGTTTCAACGAATAATTCTCGTAGCTGAGGAGATGTGCCAGTAGCGATGATCGACTCGAGGAGTTTGCCACGAGATAATTTCCATGCTGCCTATATTGTTCCAAGTACCCGAGTACTGTGTCTTTGAACATGCTTCTAAAAGCGTGAATTGCCCCCAAGTCATTGTGACACATCGTCCGCTTGACCACCTACCCTCACTCAAATGATAAGAGCTATGTCCGTTGTTTTGCTAAACACCAACTGCATCGCTAGTATCGTAGGGTTAACTTGACGACGTTTACGTTTCTCTCCCGTGATATTAGTTAATCTAGGGGGTGCTTTCTGAGGGGGCGCATGGGACTGTTCTTCTCGAGAAAGTTGTCAGGGGGATGAGTGGTGCTGTGAATAGATTTTGACTTGAGAACTTTCTGAGGTGAAGCACGTGGCTCTTCTTCTCGACAAAGACAACTTCCATTAGGAGTCGAGGTTGACATATCGACGTCATCAGCGTGATCCTTGCAAGGGGACGCGATCAAATCACCAACAGACTACAAGCATGGTAATGCCGCTTTCGCCCTTTTCTCTCACCGCCTTTGGCTCTTGCAACAATCATTAATCACCACACTATCCCAGCATCACGATACATCGCCTGCTGCTACCTCCAAGTAAGGCGACGAGCAACAACCTACGAATCGTTCGACTCAATCGCCTCTCCGGTCGATTGTACGCGCACTTTGCTTCGGTGCCGATTGTGGCGGTGACATACCGGCTTACCCCGTGCTATTATTACCTGCACTGCGAGCAGCTCAATCCGACAGTCCTTGGCTGAACCCGTACCTTAGTATTCTCCAAACACAGCATCTTTTTCCTCTCTATAAGCAGGAGCGAATACGATACGACGTAGTCCGCAAGCAATGTCGGAAGCGGGCGAAGGGTGAGTGGCATCTAAGCCTTCCCATCTGCTAGTTTCTTAAACGCCCCCTCTTCCCTCCTGGAATACATTCCTTGGATATACCTACTAACAACAATGATTTCTCTTAGCCACAAACGGAGTAAGTCCTCTGCTCTCTCGATATTGCGGAGGAAAGATACCAAAGATGAGGATAACGCCTCCGAGGAGGGCTCGACTTCGCACCATCACTCACCCTCCAACCACATATCGCGAGGCCACTATTCGAAACCATCGACAGGCACTGCGGGTTTGATGCGATCCGCTTCGAACGTGGCCGTTCAACGAAACTCGATGCCTCCACCAACCCAGGCGCAAGACAAGACGGTCTCAATTGAACAATCGGTACGAAAATTTAGGATATTTGAAGCATTAAGAAGTGGAGATTCGGCAGCCGTGGCAAAAGCAATCCATGATACGGAGAGTGGAGGGTTGGAAGATACGACCATCCTCCATCTAGCTATACAATGTGCCGAGCAACCTGTTATCGAGTATATCCTGACTGAAGGAGGCGGATCAGTAGATGTTAATGCCCGAGATAAGGAAGGAAATACTGCTCTGCATCTTGCCGCTCAACAAGGGCGGACACAAGCTGTGAGATTTCTGTTGGATCAAAATGGGATCAACGACTCAATCGCCAACTACCAAAGGAGACTTCCCCTTGATTTAGCCCGAACGCCAGACATCTTTCAGCAACTGCAACTGTCCCGATCAATTTTCGTCGATGGCAAGATTAGGCAGGTCCAAGCATTGGTTCAGCAAGGAGATTATAAGAGATTAGGAGAAGTATTGGAGGAACCACGTGTGAAGACGGTCCTAGATATCAATGGTGGCGAGTTTGCCTCGGATATAGCAACCATGCAATCTGGTGGCACGCTGTTACACGAAGCCGCGAGAAAGAAGAACACTGCTCTCATCCAAGTTTTGCTCTTGCACGGTGCGGATCCATTTCGACGAGATCGAAGAGGTAAATTACCTCAAGATGTCACAAAGGATGATCAAACGAGATCTATGCTCAAGAGGTCGCCCGCTGCAGTGGCAGCTCAACGAGGCATTCAAGAAAAAGCAGTCCTTGGAAATGCTTCTCAACAAGCCGCACACGCAGCACCCGGAGATGCTCTTGCTGGGAAGGAAGGCAGAGAAATGAAGGGGTATCTGAAGAAATGGACAAATTATCGAAAAGGGTTGCAATTGCGTTGGTTCGTCTTGGAGGATGGAGTAATGAGTTACTACAAACACCAAGATGATGCTG
Source organism: Amylocarpus encephaloides (assembly GCA_019669835.1). Taxonomy (NCBI): domain Eukaryota; kingdom Fungi; phylum Ascomycota; class Leotiomycetes; order Helotiales; genus Amylocarpus; species Amylocarpus encephaloides. The sequence continues at coordinate 22,134 of MU251693.1, forward strand.
GGTCTGCTTGCCGCGGTGCCATCAACATGCGCATTGCAAGATTGAACATGGACCCGACAGAGAAGACGAAGTTCGAAATTATCGGAAAATCGTCGGTGAAATACCATCTAAAGGCAAATCACGAGGTCGAGGCTAAACGATGGTTTTGGGCTCTCAATAACTCAATTCAATGGACCAAGGACCAAGCTAAAGAGGAAGAGAAACAACAGCAGAGGTCCGCTGAGCTTCTGAGACAAGCCAAAGCAGAACATGCTAGTTCAGGCTCACTGAAGGATCCATCAACCAACGAGCTTGTCCCACCTGGAGGCGAGACCGTCAGCATCGCAGATGGCCGGAGATCTAGTTCCCAGACAAATAGGCTACTACCTACCCCAAGCAAGAATGCTAGCGCCAGTCGCGTTGCGTTCAACACCTCTGGGAGTGTTGTAGACGACGACGATGGCACCGCCTACGGATCCTACGAACCAAGTTTCATGGGGGATATTCACAAATCTACAAGTCACCTCGGCCCTGGCCCTAATGGTGAGGATGACGACGAGTACGGAGATGCTGATGGCTCAAGCGACCGCGAGGCACCTGCCACGAAAGATGCTTTCGATATCACGGCACAATCGGCTAAGATGCAACTAGATATGATGGCGCAGGTCAATGCCGCTCTACAATCCGAACAGAGTACAAATCCTACACTCAACATGTCTGATTCGATTGCTATCCAAGCTGTCCAAACCTATGATTCGTCAATACGAAACCTAAAGGGGCTTGTTGGGGATCTCCTGAAGATCTCAAAAGATAGAGATGCCTACTGGCAGTATCGACTTGATCGAGAAGCAGATATGCGGCGAATGTGGGAGGATAGCATGGCCAAGGTGGCTCAAGAACAGGAGGTATTAGAGGCTAGAGTTGATGAGGCTGAAGAGAAACGAAAAATCACTAAAAGAGCTCTTCGTGAGGTCATGGAGGGTAATGTTGCAGTCACTAGTCGACCATCAAGTCGGGGCGAAGCAGGGGCAGGTGAAGTTGTTGCGAAGACGCTTGGCAAAGCTGGTATTGACAAAGATGAGGTGCAACTCGCTGGACTCAGACGCAAGTCTACTGCAAAGAGCTCACTTCGACGCAAGTCTGTGATGGAAGAAATCCAGAAATTGTCTGAATCAGAATCCGAGGATGACGAAGAATTCTTTGATGCTGTCGATGCTGGCGAGGTTGAGGTCGCACCAATGCCAGTTGTCAGCCCTCCGGAATACAAAGAAAAGGCTGCAGTCGTGGAGAAAGAGAAGGGAGGATTCGACTTGAGTCCATCCTTCCAAGGGTACGAGGATGGTATCCGTACGAAACTCAAGATGGATGCCGATGACCGGCCAAAGATATCCTTATGGGTAAATACACTCACAGCCTGCGATTGTGCTCGTTTACACATGACTAATCTTCCTACCAGGGTATCCTCAAGTCTATGATCGGGAAAGATATGACCAAGATGACTCTTCCAGTATCTTTCAACGAGCCAACGTCTTTGCTCCAAAGATGTGCCGAAGATATGGAATATGCTGATCTTCTAGATATCGCTGCCGCACGACCTGATTCCACAGAACGAATGGTCTATGTTGCTGCGTTCGCTGCTAGTGAATACGCTTCGACGATTGGTCGTGTCGCAAAGCCTTTCAATCCACTTCTAGGAGAGACGTTTGAATATGCTCGTCCCGATAAAAACTATCGATTCTTCATCGAGCAAGTCAGCCATCATCCACCAGTGGGAGCAGCTTGGGCAGAATCGCCGAAGTGGACATACTATGGCGAGTCTGCTGTCAAGTCAAAATTCTATGGGAAGTCCTTTGATATCAACCCACTCGGCACATGGTTCTTGAAACTTCGTCCAGATGGATCTGAAAAGGAGGAGCTCTATACCTGGAAGAAGGTGACATCTTCTGTCATCGGCATCATCACTGGCTCTCCAACTGTCGATAATTATGGCCCTATGGAAGTCAAGAATTGGACTACTGGCGAGGTCTGTGTGATTGATTTCAAAGCTCGTGGATGGAAAGCATCAAGTGCATACCATATCTCTGGGCGTGTCAACGATGCAGATGGCAAGCCTCGCTATAGCATTGGTGGCAGATGGAACAATAAGATCTACGCTCGCCTCACCCCTGGATACGAGGCAACACCCGAGGAGCCGAAGCCCGACCACCGTGGTAGCATTGTCGACACCACACAAGCTTTCCTTGTCTGGGAAGCCAACGCTCGGCCTACAGGAATCCCGTTCAATCTCACCCCCTTCGTTGTGACTCTCAACGACTGCAACGATAGACTGAAGCCATGGCTCCCACCTACAGACACCAGACTACGACCTGATCAACGAGCCATGGAGGATGGTGAGTACGATCTGGCTGCTACAGAAAAGAACCGCGTCGAGGAGAAACAGCGTGACACAAGACGGAAACGAGAGGAGCATGGTGAGGAGTTCCAGCCAAAGTGGTTCCACAAGGCGCAGGATCCTACGACGGGGGAGTCATACTGGCAGTACAATGGGATGTACTGGAAGGAGAGGGAAAACGCCGGTAGTGGTGAAGCCTGGAGAGGGGTAGACAAAATCTTTTAGACGGTCAGAGGTAGTGCTGAAGTGGAGGGGGCTTGATGAAGTATACACCCGCTCCGTGTTAAATTTGTGTAATTATTGATCGGAGCATGATAAAACACGATTGAAATGATTCGACCCCATCAGCGTTCATACTTTGACTGACCGAATATTACCGTGCGAGGTGCAACGAAGGTTCTATCTTGTTGATGATGAAGCTGGCTGGGGAATCCTCCGATGGGACGTATATGACAGCCTCGGAGGGGGTGCTAACCGAGGTTTGCCGTGCGATGTGCAACCAAAGATAATTCCTGTTGACGTGACAGTTATTTGAATGTAATGTAACTGAGGTTGTGGTGTCAATATGGGGATGGAGAATAATGATGTACACATTGGTTCCCGTCGACGTCGTAAGTTTGTTAGCAGAAAGTAGGAAGAGCATTGGCAGTGCCTTTGCACCAGCAAGACTCAAGGTGTATATTTATCTCAAAAGCAGAAACTAGGAGGGAGCAATACACTCTACGACGAAGGGTGAATGTGTCAAACCTCGCAAGTCTGCATTCCCGCCAGCCGAGAAGTGTCAGTGCTAATGGTAGATTAGGTGATTTGGAAATCGATGGGGTTGGAATGTCGATTTGTTTGAATGGGGCTTGTGCAACGTGAGACGATGCGGATAGCCGCTCTCTAAAGGCTTGAGAGCTAACAAGTCTAGCAATTATACAAAAGCTCAACTCCCTCCACGGACCAGACCCACCTCCTCCAACTTCCTCGCAAACCACTCCTTACAAACATTCCTGATGGCACTCTTCAGCAGTCCCTCATCAACTTCCAACTCCTCAATCCCCCCCTTCTCTTCAACCAAAACATCATTCACAACCCACTTCAAAAACTCCCCCGTACTCGTCCTATCCCTCGGTTTCCCCATCTCAATGAGATATTCCCATCCCTGCTCCATCCTCCCCTCCGTAACCGCTGCTTTCGCAAATTCCAACGCTTTCTTCTTCCCACCCATCCTCTTCTCGTCCAGTCCCAGCTTCTGTGTATCCGTCACACGATGTAGAGGACCTTTCGTCTTGATCCAGAACCGAGCGTCCGATCCTAGTGGATGTTCTGCTTTCCAGACAATGCCTTCGCCAATGCCGTGCAGCCCAAAGGATTTCGCGAACGGGCACTCTCTCTCGACCTCTCGTGTGGGGATTTGCAAGCGGTCTTTGGACGCTTTGATGTCGGCAAGATGGAGTTCATCGAAGAAATACCCCCCGCGGGAGACATGGTAAATTCCTATCTCCTCGTGGTGTATGTCGCCGTATGTGATATCCGGCAGCCAGGCATCGTTCAGAGAGACCGAGAGGATCACGAAGCATTTCCTCGGCAGGGCATTTATCGCGACGGTTTTCTGAACCCCGGGACCAACCCATTCGCCGGCGATTATCGTGGGGAATCCCTCGTCAATGTCCACACCGGGATTGAGCGTTTTATACCGTTCGTGGTATCTATCCCTGAGACGCAAAATCTGCGTCTTGAGAGGGAGGAGCGTTTTCGCCATGTCGTACGCATCCAGGTCCTCGCTCAACCCCACGCGGTTACGGGATTGGACTATCAATTCATCGCTGGAGGTGAGGACTAGATCGCAGTGTGCGCCGTGGAGTTTCACCGTGCCAATCAGGGGGATGACTCGGTCGAGATATTGGGTCGTGGGGCCTTCTGAGGAGCGAACTTTGTGGCCGTACTCACGGAGGAAGTGGCGTTCTTTGTCGGTGATCTTGGGGAAGAGTGTTCTGGGTCTTTCTGGGTCTTCGTTGATGACTGGTGGTTTGGGAAGGGCGCCGTCCAGATCGAGGGTGGAGGATTGGACGGAGAGTTTTGTGGTCATGGTTGCGATTTTCCTGAAGGGCCCATATCCTTCAAATTCGCAATTGGTTAAGGAGACACTGCTCTCAGTAAATATAAATGTTTTGGATTAAAGATTGTGGCAGGAAGGATGTTGAATTTATGTCAGGAAAATCAATGTCAGGAAAGCCGCCGCCGAGTGACTCAGTTCCTCAGCCACGCCAACCGCCGAATGTGATTTCACTGTTTTGGTGAAACTCGGTAAGGCGCTTCAGTATGATGCAAGCCCTTACTTGATTATCAAAGGATGGGTTTGGATGTTTGGGATATTCAACAACCAACTTCATGTGAGCATGCTTGTGGTGTTGGGCTGAGTTCGCTAAGCCCCCCCTTTTGATGTAATGCCAATGTGAATGCAAGTTTCCTACTCCGTACCTACAGTAGATCCAAAACTAATCTCTGGCGTACTTTTCAAAGCAGGTTTCTTTTCACTGTCGTATGGATAAAGGCAATGGAGAGTCCATCTACCTCACTTTTCCAAATTGTGAGATAGCCTAAACATAGGTAAATGTCACGTGAACGATGGTTTCCTCAAGCACAGCCATGGGAGCTGATCGTAGACGAATTATGATCTTGGGAGTAGCGGAAACCATTCATGGTTAATATGGATTTCATGAGTCCACATTGTACTGTGTGGAACTTCCATCTTTTCATCGAAATTCCATCGATTAAAAGTGATTGTTGCAACAAACAACCTCGGGTAAACAAACTGCAGGGGTGCAGCGAACATGGCTTTCTCAGCTGAACGACACTCAACATCAACCAGCAGTTTTTGAACTTCTCCATGAAAATATTGCGATGAACCGATCCTAGAGTCTCTCCCTATATCATGGGAAATCGCTTCAAGCCTTCTTGACGTCTTCGCGCCCCGGTCATAATCTTACGTTATGCGCCTCCTAAACGTTCACACCAGGCAGCTCTCCGAATTCTTCGGTCTTCAGATACCACCATATGCCATTCTCTCTCACACCTGGGGGGCCGAAGAGGTTTCGTTTCAAGAGCTGTCTTCATCTTTATCGTTAGGCTCCTCTTCCACTCCAACATGCATCCGAAAATTAGGCTATCTGAAAATAAACTACGCTTGCCTACAAAGCATCGAGCATGGACTCGAATGGGTGTGGGTCGACACTTGCTGTATCGACAAGACTAGCAGTGCAGAGCTCAGCGAAGCTATCAATTCCATGTACGCGTGGTACCAAGGCTCAGTCGTTTGCTACGCATACCTGGAGGATATGGAGAACTTGAAGCCAAACCATGTGCGCTGGCATGATAGCCCAGAAAGCACCCGTACGGAGGGGAGATGGTTTACGAGGGGCTGGACCTTACAGGAGCTGATTGCGCCAGCGAAGGTGTTCTTCTTCGGAAAAGAGTGGGATTATCTAGGAGACAAAATTGCTTGTTCGGAGCATTTGAGCCTAATGACTGGTATTCCAGAAGACGTGGTCCGGAGTCCGAATGCCTTGAGATTCGCGAGCGTTGCGAGTAGGATGTCTTGGGCTGCACGACGAGAAACGACCAGATTTGAAGATATAGCATACTCTCTCTTGGGGATATTCGGTGTCAACATGCCTCTGCTTTATGGGGAGGGGAAGAAATCCTTTATTCGCCTGCAAGAGGAGATCTTGAAAGATTCTGACGATCAGACTATCTTTGTATGGGATTATCAAACTGGGGATATGCCCGAGAGATTTCAGTTCAGAGGCGTTTTGGCGGATAGCCCGGCCAGGTTCCTCAACTCAGCTCGCGTAGTCCCGAAATCATCGACGAGCCCCGGAGAACGTCCTTCGCCATATTCGATGACGAACAAGGGTCTGAGAATCGAGCTTCCTCATGGCTATGACAAGGGCTTAAAGTGCGTTGTCGCGGAATTAGAATGTCAGTTCGAGGATGAACCTCCTCATCACGTCATCATAACCTTACAAGCGCTTTCCGACTCATTTCCCGGCGTCTTTATGAGAGGTTCTTGTCGAAGATTGTTTAGACCGCCGGGGTCTAAATTGGAAAGGTTGAACGCTTTCCAGACTTCCGAGATATACATCTTAAAGAACTATCCATTGAGAAATACCGGCGCCAGGTATGAGACCTGCATGGTCAGGTCCGACTCCATGTATCACAATGGTTATGATATCGTAGAAACCGCGCCAGAAAATTTTCCTTGGAACCCAAAAGCTCAGACTTTGCAGGCATCTTATCAGGCGCTCTTAGAAGGATGCAACCATATAGCTTTCCAGTTTCGTCATAAAAATACCGACCACTCCTGTGTTGTTATCTTAAGAATCGAGGGAGTGGGTACTCACGGACACGTTCGCGTTCTAGCAGACATGCCAGTTCACTCTGATGGAGTTACTCCAAAATTTGAGCACCTCGGAGCATTACTGGATGATGAAATTGAGCGCGAAAAGGAAATCGTCGCGATCGAGTATGGAAAGAAAGTCTGCCGCGGGAGTGGCGATCGTATGATCCACGCCCAGGTGACGAAAGATGAGGTTCTCAATCAGAAGATATTCATCCTTGACGTCGGATTCTCCTCTCGGGGAGGGGGATTTGATCCGTCGGGAATGCCGTTTGCCAAAAATTGGAGCCCTCCTCAGCCCGGTCCATTTGGAAATGGCAGACGGCCAAATCAAGCCCCTGTTATTGAGTTCTGATTGCAGAAACTGAGAGCAGTTCGACGTTCTGGAAGCCAATCGAGGAGAGTCGGTACAATGCTCGTCGTAGCCTAGCTGCGGTAGGAACTAGGATGGATCTAGATGAGAATTGAGATCATGGCTGCAACAAGCAACCAACCAGCCACAAGGCAGCCCAATCACTTCGCATCCATGGAGATAGAACTTAGAGAAGCCAGATGCCCCCAAGGCATGTCAGACTGGTAATATGCCAGTAATAACGCGTCAGATCTGAGATCAAAAACACCTCAGGTTCGTCATGTTCGCATTCCAACCAAACCTTCTCAGAGAAATCACAGAGAAGTCATGATTAGTCGAATGGGTTGGACCGCGAACCTTTTCGGGATCTTTTACACCCCGAGCCCCTTCTTCAACATCCTTAAAATTTCATGGGTATATTAGAGATAGCCTTCCCACCTTTGTAATCGATCACTTCCCACATTTGCCATCCGCTATGTCGTGGTTCTATTATTTGCTGTCCCGTCGAGGTCCCTGTAACTTTCTGTCAGGCTTCAGCGTCCTCCGAAAATAAATTCCTTGCTTCTAAAGAACTCATTGCAAAGCTCAATCAATCTTCCAGCTCAATCAATATACCTCATGAAGCAATCCGTTGCAAAAGCCCCCGGAATCCTCCCCAGTTCAATCTTCGGCTGTTGATTATTGGGGTTTTGACCGATTTCATAAGGTTAGTACGTCTCCGCAATCAGCATGTATTCTTCCTCCTCCATCCCCTCGGTCTAGCTTCCCCCCCGGCGCTCAGAGTCTGTTGATTCGTTGTTATGCTAAAAGAAGCTCTATTCACGTGTGTGGGTCTTTCCAAGTAGAGTGCAATGCTATCGATTCTGGCTGTTTCCTGACTTCAAACACCATGCATGCTTCGTCTGTGCTGTTTCTCGATTTTAGTTTTTGCTCTTCACGTTAGCAAATTTCAAAGTCCCTAGATAATTTTGCCCAGAAATGCGTCTTCGGAAACTAAATGTAGGGGTGGCTGTTCCACCTCTGGTTTTTGTAGAAGCTCGGTGTTGCGGGGGTTATCTGTTCTGTGAGGTTGTCACCTGACCTCTCCCCCCTTAATCGATTTAGTGTCGAACCTAGCCCCTGTGACACGACCACCGGTAGGAACAGGATCGATCAATCTGCCGATATATAGTGGGGTGCAAAGATTCTCTATTTTAGACGGCTTCCAAACCGTTCTCACAATGTCAAGTCATCTCGGACCTCACGGGGGGGAACTACTTGTGCAGAATTCAATTTATCGCGGACCGATGTACTGTACGGCAGATCATATTTCCTATTTTGGAGATGGGCTTTCCTCTGAATACACTCATGCAGAAATTGATCTTATCATCAAACGATCTTCAACGAACTAGATTTCCTCTTTTGCATTGCCACATTGAATGCACGGATTAATATGAAGCCGCTGTCGTTTGCGCAAGATGGGCAATGCAGCCTGCTGATTCCTGGACTGTTGCAAGAACGGAGCATCGATATTATGCCATCGGCTGAGCTATATTTCACTACTGCAGCTAGAAAACCAGATATAGGTGTCGGATCAAAATCGGTAAGTTGGATTTGATCATGTGCTGAGCTGGTCGATAAGTGTATAACATATTGAGAGCCTTATGCAGGAGTCAGAATTTGGTTTCTGGGGTAGGGTAAAGAGAGTATTTCTCAAGAAACATTTAAAAGGGACTGCCCTCTATAATACAGGAACAAGCGAGTCTTTATATAGAGAGTGACTGCCTGACTAATCAGGTTTTAATATCCTCCAGAATCTTCTTTGCCACCTTACCGATAATTTGTAATAATTACTAAGGAAATAAGTAACTCATATAACCACTATTACGTTATAGTGGCTAACACATATCCACCGTGGTCATAGCATCGAGCTGCGACCCTCGCATCGGACGTATTGGTGGGGTGACGGTGGCATATGTTGCTGACACAGTCTAATTGTGAAGGATCCAGCCAGTAGCGGTCATTGCAGGTACTGTTTGGAGGTAGAGTGAGGGTTTTCAGGGCATTCTTCATGATAGAATAGCTACGCTTACTTATTCACTATCGGCCACGCATCTTTCCAAAATTTCCTATCTCTGTAGGTAGCGGCAGCTGGAAGTCAGCCCTAAATCGAGCCCTCAAGTTATCCAACCCGCTCTGATCCTCGTCTTCATCCTCCTCCTCATCACTTGTCCCCGACGTCTCCTTCACCTCTCCTCTTTCCCACCACCTACGCTTCCACCTCCACCTCCTCGCCACCACCCCCATCTCCTCCTCCTTCCTTCCCTGGCGCCTCCACCGCCCCCGCAAAATCAACATCTCCTTCACAACAAACACCGTCTTGACTTCATAGGTTCAAAACAAAATGGTTGGGTGCGCGCGCGCGGTGACATCTTCGAAAACTCCGGGGTCATGGTCCAAAAATAAGAGCCCCTTCCAGCGCCAGCGGTCGATCTTGGGAATCTGAGCTGCTCGGTCTTTTGAGGAGGAGGGATGTGCCGAATGTGGATGTTGATATGAGGAGTTTCTCGCCCACTTAGATTTTGATGGGGAGGTAGGTTTTGCTGCGTGCTGCATCTGTAGGATCCCATTCAGAGTTCTGGTTGGCAGAGTCGTCTTGCCACCAGGCTGGAGGCGCGTCTTTGCAGCTAAAAAGAACTACGGTCCTTGATCCAGGGGGAATTTGATGGTAGGATTTGAGAGAGAGTGCTATTTTTGAGGGGAGATTTATTTTTAAGTCTTGCTGGGCGGATGACCTATATTTTGACAAAATACGGCTTTAGGTTTGTTTGTTGTGTTTTGATATATCACTAGAGAAAGATGGCATGTTTGTGCACTTGCTTACTCTCGGTCTCAAACTAATACTTACAGACACTTCTCCATTTATTGGTTGTTTATCATCGAGTAATGACTTAGGGATAAGACAGGCTAATTCGAGATTAATTAAACATACTAGATCACTAGTAAGAGGTCTCCCTCCTTCTCCCACAGCCTATTATTTCAGCTCTTTCTATACCTTGGGGTGCATTTGTCACTCACTCAACGAGTACCAACATAGTTCAACAAAACCTTCAAGCCTCGAGTCACTAACTCCTATTCACTAAACTCACTTATGTAGCTAAAATCGAGTAGTAAAAGCACTCCCCGGGGTCTCTTACAAAGGCGGATATTCCTCATAGCTAGAAATTAATATTATATGACATTTGATAGATTTGCCTTCTGGAGTTTTCAAAGAGTTAAGGTGTTTTCTTGCGTCCAAACGGCATATCACACATAGCTGAGGCCCAGATCAAAACCTAGAATCTAGTCGATCCTCTGACTTCTTATCAATACGACTAATTGATTGCCACCGAAGACTAGAGATGATCAACTTCAACAAACCTTTCGACAACTAATTGAGAAGGGAGAGTTTTTAATATCACATGACGGTAGTACGGTCACATGATCACGAAAACACCATCGAGATTACCATAATCTTTTTACATTCGGTATGAAACAACCTACTATTTGACTTTTTCTATGTAAACGGCCATTCATTGTAGCCTTCCTCGGATCCTTTGACTCTGAATTATTAATCGACCTGGGCGATTGATTCACCCTCTCCCTGCGGGATGATAACGCCAAATAGACAAGTAGGAAAGGCAAAAACGTCTAGTCCAACAAACATACCCATACTAGTCTGACAGACATATCCATAGTATGAGGAACACGCAGCCTAGAAGATGCTATTCACGATGTTGCCACCGATTGTCGCACCAGCACCAAAGATCGCTGCGTTTCCGAGCTTCTTGCCAAACTTCTTTCCCATCTCTCCGCCCTTGCTTGGCTTGCCATCAGTTGGTTGCTCAGCGACGGCCATTGGTGGAACAGAGCTGTTGTATGGGTTGCTGGGGCCTGGAGGAGGTGGACCTTGCTGTTGGGCTTGGTACGCACCTGGGTAGCCGCCAGCCTTCTCGTTGCCATATGCAGCTGGGGATGGGAGTGGCTCCGGGTTGGTCTGGACTTGGACGTAGTTGACTGGGAAAACACCTTCCTTGCCAGTGCGGACGTTCTTGCCCAACCACCAATCGGCATTCATCTTCTCGAAAACAGATATCTCATCCCCGACCTCAAAGTTGCAGTCCTCTGGCTCAGCATAGCGGTAAAGTGCAGTTGCACGAGCGATCTCTGGGCGGCCACGGTTGGGAAGAGATGGGGGGCCAGTAGTAGGAGTGTTATAGGCTGGCGGAGGTGGTTCGTTGTTGACATTCATGTTGGCGAAGGCGTTGGTTGGGACGGGAGCTGGGGATGGGGTAGGGTTTGAGCGAGCGGAGGAGGCATTGAGGGAGGATTCTTGGGGAAGAGATCTCATGATCTTATCGTAGACTTCGTCACTGATCGCGCCATGTTCGGCAAGATTCTCGAGCTCCTATGGGCGTGTTAGTTTCAGAAGCGACGTGGGAATTTGTATGTACGCACATTCTTAATGTTTCGGAGAGATCGGTTGTTGTTGATGATCTTCTGACGCTCCTCGGCGGGAATTGCGGTAGACATGGTTTTATTTTCGTAATACGCAAATTTAATATCGCGGCAATCGGTACAGTTGGCGTGATGATTCTTGCAAGAAGGTTCAACGGCTGACACTAGAGCGATATGACCTTGCCGTTCTTCGTTTGTGAAGTAGAGTGGTCCACGAATGATATCTTCGGAATTGCCGGTAGACCGTCTATGCTTGTTGGCAGATGGAGCGCCTGGTGTAGATGGGACTCGGGTAAACTTGTGGCCGTAGGTTGCGTGGGGTGAAGCACCTCTTCCCGATGGGCTCTGACCGTATGTCTCGAGGACGACCTCCCCGGTGGGTGTAGAAAAACTTTGGCTTGCTACTCTGACCTGCCTTTGTGGTGTAGAAAGGTTTCGTTGTCGAGCAGCGAGGCTCACTCGTCGTGCTATTCGGTTTAGAGGGCCAGTTCTGGTGGGAGTGTAGAAAGAACCGGATGGAGAGAGGACTTGGGATGGCGATGCTTGACCGTCGACCGAATTCTGCGAGATTGACGTCGAGGGTGAGGGTGAGGGGGAGGGTGATGGTTTGGAGAGAGAGGCGGAGCGGAGGGTGGCAGCTTTAGTAGATCGACTTGTAGAACGGTTGCTTGCGTTTTGTGCGAAAGTGGTGGCTTGCTCACGATAGTTCTTCTCAAGAAGGTCGTCGATGAAACTATCGAGGTTGATAGGAGTTCCAGAAGGCAGAGGACGACTTGCAAGTTGTTCGAGGTTAGCCGTTGCGAGGTTGAGAGGAGGTTCGACTGCAACCAACGACTGCGCCTCACTTGTGGGAGCTGACTTCTCATTGGTGCGCTTCTTTTCTGGAGTGGAGGCGGCTTTGTCGTGTGGCGGTGCAGCAGATGCTGACATAATCCCTTCGTTTAGCTGGAGGTCGCCAGTACGAGGATTAGGAGGACCAGCAGCACGCGTGTTGGCGGGCCAATGTGGATTAAACTTTGATCCAAACATCGGTGACTTGTTGTATCTGGAAAGGTCGCCATCGCGAGAAATATCTGGCTCAACAGCAGTGCTCCAGCGATTGCTTTGACTAGGCGCGTCTTGCAATCGGCTCAGAGCTCTTGGTTTGGGTGCTGCTTGTGACCGGCTTGGCGAGTTTGAAGAATTGCCCACATCAATATAATAAATCCCAAGCCCAAATTCACCAGGGGGCAATTGTCGATGTGGTTTGTGCCATCGTGAGGTCTTTCCGCCTTGGATTGTCCTCTCTGTGTGTGGTGGGGGATGTGGCGGATCCATGCTTTCGGATTCCTGGTTGCTTCGCCAAATTCTCTGGTAACAATTGCAAACGAAGGGAAGAAAATAGCTTGCAGAGACTTTTCAATAGATGAACAAGAACCAGGGGTAACTGGTAACGCTGGGGTCGGGAATGTTGGGCGCGTTGAAACGTTCCAGCGATGAGGTGTTGATCCAGGGTAAGGTGTCAAGCTTGAAGATATAAATTTCCCTCCCAGAGCTACTACTAGACTGTTGAGCTAGTTTCTTCAAGCGAGCTTTCCTAGCGCCATACAGCCGAGCCCGGTTTGGTCCTTGCCGAGGTTGGGGCTTTCATACTGGCTAGCTGCATTCCTTCTCACCCGGTAGATTTCTTTTCAGACGCACCCAAAACTTCTGACCCCATCAACAAATTGCACGTTTGTTTCAACAATCGATACTTCAGCATTCTATCGTTTATCTACAACACTCTCCTGGGGTAGGTTTTATGAGGTTCCAGGTAGCAATAGAACTCAATTGGCCTCAATCACACACCCCCCCATGACGACTTTCTCAAGGCTGGACTTGATGGAACCTTCTGGCCTCATGACACCAGGGAATTCAATGATGCTCTGCAAGGGACATAGGATGACAAGATTTGCTGCCACTTCAATAATTTCACTGGTTACTTCAGCACTCTTTTTGCTGTATCTTTACTTGGTGAGAGCCTTATGCAGGAGTCAGAATTTGGTTTCTGGGGTAGGGTAAAGAGAGTATTTCTCAAGAAACATTTAAAAGGGACTGCCCTCTATAATACAGGAACAAGCGAGTCTTTATATAGAGAGTGACTGCCTGACTAATCAGGTTTTAATATCCTCCAGAATCTTCTTTGCTACCTTACCGATAATTTGTAATAATTACTAAGGAAATAAGTGACTCATATAACCACTATTACGTTATAGTGGCTAACACTTGGACTCCCGTAGAACGTGTCAATGATACGTGTGATTGCGTTGAATAAATTTAATTTTCTTTCGCTCAAGTAGAGTCTATGGTTTCTTCCCCGGTGCATCTCTAGACATCTAAAATTGGGGTTTCTCTTTCTAGTCATAGAAAGAGCTTGAATCTTAATGAGAAGATGCTATCATAGAATTATTATTTCGAAGCCCACTCTCATCAGATTCTCCCGAATCCTATTTTGGAATATGTCTTATTCGAGAGCAGAAGCACAGCAAACACCTCCAATCACAATATCTAATTCTAATTGGGGCCTCCAAGATCAACATAAATTTCTAAAGACACCCAATCATGTTCCTGATACGTCTAAGATGCATTCATGAGTTATCATTTTCCGAAATTGGTAGCACTACTAAGCTTCAATCGCTCGAAGAAGGTCGGCCATCATCGTATGTTGATTTCACATGACTCACCTCGATTAATATTTGAGCTTTAGATCTAATGTTGTTCGTTGTGAGTTCGTTTCATGTACGGTACAATACAATCACCTGGTATTATCGGTGTTCTGTATATAGCTCTAACGGCCAGGATGAAGACAGAAATTACAAGGTAAGTTCAAGAATATTATATGACACGATTTATCTTTACACTTTTGGATAAGAGTAACTTATTACGAATCCTTTCTTTACATAGTAAGTCGGGTTGAATTGCTCTAAAGATTTCTTAAAAGTTAATAATATTCACTGCCCTCACTCAAGATTTTGATGAGAATAAGGTAGGAGAGTTTGTATTTTTACCAAGTTCGCATTTATATGCCATCGAAATTTGTGAATACGAGTTTGCTGCTGCCTAGGGATTGGATTACATCTTTATCGTAATCGTATGGATTTTGTCTCAATTTGAGGCTCGAGACTTTTCTCTAGTCTCTTATTCCAACACTTCTATGGCCTGTTCTCGCCCAGTTACATACGTAGCTTGTATCTAGACGATATTTATAGCTAAATCCTACTATGGGCACGCAATCTAACCGCTCCGGTAGATGCCCGACTAGCTCCTCTGCTCTATCTCCAAATAGTTACATTGTTTTTGTCACTGGCTAGTCGAGGAGGTAGCTTCATCGCCCACAACAGTGTAGGAAATCAGGTGGGAAAGTCAGTGGAAAACAACGGTATTGAAGCGCCTTCCATGTAACCCAAATTGGGACACGTCTCTACAAAATAATTCAACTGTGATGCTCAAGGTACACCGACCAAAATGTATGGTTATCTAACTTCGGAAGTGTGGAGCTCATTCCTCTAATAAAACCTGACTTTAAGGATCCTATGAGAATGACAGACATCTAATATAGGATCTCAAAACCAACCCGTTGTTCTGATGATACATACTTGTAAGACAGACTTCCACAGTTCTAGCAGTCGTTTTATTGCCTCTCTCACGAACAAGATATTTTGTGGCAGGGTGCAAGAACCTGTCTTAACATTCAATCTAGGCTTGTACTGCGCAACTGCTGGCGCCCGGGTATTGCTTTAAACGGTTCCAAGTGAAAGGAGAGCGATGATCGATGACACTCGAGCCTCTCCTCTAGTGTGTTTCTAAACCTTTAAACGATTCGTTCTCTGCCTAGTGAAAAACATAGATCGAGATCTCGATAAGGCGACTGGAGAAAGATGCCATAAGGAAAGACAGTGAGGGACACCAATCATTCTTGCATTTCACTTTCAGACGGGCCCAAACAGACTTGTTCACCCACGTCTCTCCGTCAATAAACAAATGTCTATAAATATCCACAGAATCCATTCCACAACAACCAAATCCTTACAACACAATGGAGAGTCACCAATCACGAGTCTTGGAGCTCTTCCAAGTCCCGAAACTTGCTCCTGCAGCTCAGTTGAGACCAATGACCCAACCCTTCTCCCTCTCCTCATCGTGCCAAGTTTCCAACAGATTCGTTAGTCTAGACGAAAGAGACGATTGGATCCGAAGCGTAAGTCATACCCCAACTCACTTCTAAAAGCATAAAGCTCACTGTTATCTCTAGAAAGTCATTGGAGAGCATGACGCCGATATAGTAGAGTGGTTCATAGACGCCATCGGCGACTACAACTACAAATGCCTCGGTGACCTTTTTGCCATCACCGACCTCAATCATATCATTGCCCACACCCTCAGAGATCTCAAACCAGGTGAGAAGGTCGAGAACACTGAGCGCCTCATCCGATCGATTGAGTACACGGAGCATGAGCAGATGTTCGGAACATTTGTGCTTTGGGCTGGGAGCGAGCTCCGACCAGTCTTGCGAACTTGTATTCGGGAGATTCGCAGGGAGGTTTTGAGGATTTCAATGGAACGAGCTGGTGTCGGCCAGATTCATATGCTTAAAAGCAGAAATGAGATTGAGAATTGAGAAATCCTTGAGATTTAGGGTGCTTGGTCAGGCAGATTTGTAGCAACAAGTAAAGAGGAATTGTTGGAGGTGGATAGAAGGTACCGCCTTCACCTCGTCGTCGCCTCCACTTGCCACTTCAACTTCGTTCCTGCCAAATTCAATCTTCGCTGGAAGACTAGCAAGTGGAATGTAGTTCATACAGTGGCATCTGGGAAAGAAATTGTTCCGATTTGTAGTCTCAACCAAAGGGGAATTGCCAACATGGAAAAGCCATTGGCTTGCTTGATACGTCTTTGTAGCCACTCGATAAATTTGAATGAGGAGACTCTTTTTTCCTGGTCTTCATTTCAACAAGCTCCCATTGTGATTGGAAGGCTAGTATGACTAAACCCGATCTTGCATCTGTGAATATATATCCCACCTTATCGTTAGATATAGACTGGGATAATTTAACGTCAGATACAATCCCTCACACAGTCATAAATCTCATTCTACAGGCGGCTTGCCACTATGAATTTTCGTCCGCCGATATCGCCAGTCAAATTCATACTGGCTAACCAACTTGTGAATAACATCCAAAACATCCACTAAGCTATAAATTCTGGTTGTCCACCTTTCCTTCGACATCGTAATTCCATCTTACACTCGCTCTCGAACCGGCATCTATCCAGGAACTTGAAATTTGCCTAGAAGCGCCACACAATCTCTTGGATCCAATTGCCAAAACGCTACGGGTAGCAGAAACGAGCTTAACTAGCAGGTTTCAGCATATGAATAAAGACAGTGCAGCTGAAAGTTCGCCAGTGGTGAGTGGCATCGAAGCAATGGAGAGTACTTGTCTTGTGCACGGAGAAGAATCAGAGTTGGTCCAGGATTCTCATGGGGGAACTTCTACTTCGATCGCTACATCGACTGTCAACAGAGCACCTAATACGAGCACGTCATTGGAACGAGTCGAGGAAACGGTATCTAGCCAATCGAGCACTGCCAGAATGATGGATGAAACCGGTCCTTCAGCAAACTCACAACCCTTGAGCATCGTTGACTCCATGAATTGTGTCAGCCTCGAACGAGAAGTAGGAGAGCCGAATCATCACCAGAATGAAGCAAATTCACCTTCTGCAAGCACATCTATCACTTCCGACGTTACAACAAACGCAATGATGCCCGACCAAACCCTCGAATCGACAACATCTTACAACGCAGATGGATCCAAATGCTTTACAAATTCTACAACCTCCCGAATGGCAGCACTCTTCGATGCTACTAGTGCAACAACTACCTCGGCTTTGGGCTTGTCGAACGTGACTTCAGCAGTTGTTAAACCAACAGATCGATGCCTATTCGAAACACTTCCTAGGGAGATGATACGGTATATTTGGGAGCCCCTTCTTAAGAGACCTAAGCGGGTTGACCAATCCACCAATTTCGAGTATCGTGAATCGACTCCAACACTTCTCATTGCACTCCGTGCACATCCACAGCTCTACCAACTTGCGCTCTCAATCTATTACGAAATCAACCGCATCATTTTCAAGCCTGATAAGTGTGCCTTCTTGAGAGACATGAGTTATTCGACCCTTGCAATGTTGAAGAATCTCGTGATTGAGATTCCATTTTATGACTTGAGTTCCACTTACAACCCAAAAAACACCGAGGATGGGTACTACTATGGTTGCCACAGAGACTGGAGAGACCTTGCACTTGATCCACGCTGTCAGACATCCAAGATAGCTATGGCGGTCAACGTCGAAAAGCTATGGATTCGAAGCGGGATGTTGAATTTGACTGGTGGTCCACTAATCTTCAAGATAATCAACACGTTTCTAAAAGGTACGGCACTCAAATCAGTCACAGTGGACCTTTGCTTCGAGGATGGCCATGAGGACGCTAGTCGGATTCTGAAAACGAGTCTGGTCACTGACAAGCGACCATCGATCCATATCATTGTCCTCAGTGATGAAGTTCAAACGAGAGCATGGCCTGGGGATGCTAACCGCAGAGGGGAAACTCAGGCACTCAAGATCCCACTCGACCTAAGCCTGGATATGCACATCATCGACAGCTTCAGAGAATTTCTCATTAATCAAGGAGAGAAGATCACTGAGCATACTTTCGAATCACGGGATCTTTGGCGTGAGTTTTACACGGAGGAGAGTTCCGAGTGGTGCGTTGAGGCGCTTGGAACCTCAGCAGCAAAGGATCTATTGGTTAGGTCTAGTCTTAATGGATTGTTATTTCTAAAAGAATAAATAGTACTATAAAATTTATAAAAAAGCTAGTTAAAATATATAAACTTTTTAAAAAGCTATTAATATATCTAGTTTTTTAGATTTTAAAAGTAATAATTCATTTAATATATTATAGTTAATTTATTTATTTTTAAAGTTTTATACTAAGAAAAATTAATTTAAGTACTAATAAAGTCTAGGTTCTAATAAACTATGTTATAGACTATAAGAATCTAAATTATATTATAACTATCTAAAAGTATATAGAGTACTAGATATACTAGTTCTTAATTCTTTATATAAGACTAGACCTTAAATAACTTAAAAGAAATAGTTTCTAAAATTTAATTAAGAAGTATATAAAGAGATACCTAGAACCTTCTAGAAGTAATAGAATAGAGTAGTATTAAACTAAATTAAATTCTACTTATAACTAGTACTTAGTAAGAGTCTATACTTAGCGAGAGTTAGTACTTAGCGAGAGCTTTTAGCCTAAGTATACTCTAGGGTTCTAACTCTTATATTACTCTTCTTCTTTTCTTTACTTTCGTCTAGTCGTATACTTCTTTTATTTAACTAGAGTAGTAGTATCCTCTATTACCGATTCTAGCTTCTAAGTTAAATATCTATAACCGACCTACTTAACTAGATACTTCTATTAATTACCTCTTCTAGAAGCTTTCTTCTACTTAAGTATACGCTTTATCTTATACTCTTCTATATTATCGACTAGTATTATAGAAGGCTAGCTTTCTTCGATAACCTATTCTAGTAGTAGTATCGTATATATAGGTTATAGAAGTCTAGTATAAAATATATTATATATACTTAGTAGTATATTTAGATAGTAGCTATAAGATCTAACGACCTCTATAACTATTAACTTCGTATACCTAGTATTTAGCTTCTTATAGAGCCTATCTATTTTAATATTCTCTAGACTAAGCTATATCTTATCTTCTACCTAGTAGTTAGATACCTAGTCGCGCTTTTAATTAGTCGCCTACTTCTAGACTTCTTAGGCCGCCGCTATTACTACTTACGCCTACTCTCTTACCT